>SSNQ01033979.1:70965-89540 GCA_006942095.1 Nothobranchius kuhntae
TTGAAGCCTGTGATCTTCTTCATCCCTGACCAGACATCTCTGATATTGTTCCTCTGTAGTTTGTTCTCCAGCTTCTTCCTGTATGCCTCCTTGCTGTCTCTGATCTTGATCTTCAGTTGCTTCTGTATACTCCTCAATAATTCCCTGTCTCCCTCCTTGAAGGCTCTTTTTTTCTCATTTAGCAGATTCTTCAGTTTAATGGTGATCCAGGTTTTTTTTTGTTAGCAACGCGTCTCACTGTTCTGGTGGGTATGATGTTGTCCACACAGAAGTTTATATAGTCAGTGACACATCCAGTCATGGCATTGATGTCCTCTTCATATCCTTGGCAGAGAGTCATCCAATCTGTGGTCTCAAAACAACCCTGCAGGGCTTCTTCAGCATCCTGTGACCATTTTCTCACAGTTCATCTTGTCACAGGTTGCCTCTGAACAAGTGGTTTGTATTCTGAGCAGAGAAAAACAAGATTGTGATCTGATTGTCCCAGAGGAGGTCTTGTTTTGGACATGTATGCATTCTTTACATTTGCATAACACAAATCCAATGTCTTGTTTTCTCTGGTGGAGCAGCTGACAAACAGTTGAAATGTTGGAAGTGTAGCAGAGAGCGAGGTATGAAATCACCAGATATAGCCACAAATGCATTGGGGTGCTGGGTTTGTAGCTTAGCGACAACGGAACGGATGGCATCACATTCATTTTCAGCAATTGCTGAAGGTGGAATATAAATGGTTGCCAAGACAACACTGGTGAACTCTCTTGGCAAATAATATGGGCGACAACTTACTGCCAAGAGTTCAACATCTGGGCTGCAGAGACGACATTTCACTGAAACATGACCTGGATGGCACCAACTGTTGTTGCCACTCCACCTCCTTTTCTTTTCCCGCTCCTCTTCAGATCTCTGTCTGCTCGTACAGTCAGGAATCCTGGCAGAGAGACGCTGGAATCGGGGATATGGTCCTGCAGCCACGTCTCAGTGAAGCACATAACACTGCACTGCCGAAACTCTGACTGAGTCCTTGAAAGGGCGTGGAGTTCCTCCATCTTGTTGGCCAGTGAACTCACATTGCCCATTATGATCGATAGAAGAGATGGTTTGAATTTCCTCTTTCTCTTTCTCCATTTTGCTCCCGCTCTGCAACAACGCATCTTGCGTTTAGCTCATTTTGGGATTTGTGGCTTCAGTTGAGGTATCATTTCAGCCTTTCCAATGTTAATCAGCTGCTCCCGAATGGAAACCAGCTTGTTGCCATGGTTACGCATCATAACAAATGCTCAAAAAGTGAAAAAAGTGAAAAAATAGCAGTAAAAATCCTCCAAGCTTCACAGCACCAGAAACAGAAAAGTAAAATGTCTAAAAAAAATACTGTTTTTCTTAAGTCGCTAGAAGAAAAAATGTCCAAGATAAGGCAGAAAAAATGTCCAAGATAAGGCAGAAAAAATGTCCAAGAAAAGGCTGTTAGCTGTTAGCCAAAGAGAGGTCAGATGTCCAAACATCAGGAAGTAAGACTCCAAATCCTGTCATCTGAAGCTCTCCTCTGACCTGGCTCACTTCTAGTTCCTGAAACGGGAGCACCGGGGCTTTTTGTATCCAGAGAACAACTTACAAGGCATTCATTGCTACTAGAGACCATTGCAAGTGTGTTGATTAAATGAGTGAACCACACCTTTAATGTGAGGTTTTTTTGTTCCAGTTCCAACTACTTTGTGTACTTTAAGCAGTAAGAAAAAAAATAAAAGAAATATGATTTCTAGCATCCAGTAACTACAGTTTTCAGTCAAACATTTCTACTTATCTGGAATCATAAACATGATTGAACAACATTAATGCAGACTCCTCCCAGTATAGAAAGTGTAATAATAGATGTCACAACTCCTCAGACCCCCTCACCCACCACCTCTTCACTGTTAATTATACCCATAAAACGTGGTCGCCATGTTTCTGACGTGGGGATTTCCAGACTGAAATATCTCGCTGTGATCATGAACGTCATGTAGAGCTCTTGTGATCTTCTCTTTAATAAAAGTCTGATTTGTGACTTCAGCTGGTTGTTAGATGTATGGAAATAAATGAGGTGCACACTTTTAGATCTGAGTTTGAGTCTTATCAGGATTAGAACGATCAACTGGTGAAGCCATCCTTCACCAGCTTTTTGTTCTTCTGAGGGTGCTCTTGTGTTCGCTAGTGAAAATGTTTAGTTTTAGCATCTTTCTGGTTATAAAAGTTAAGCTCTGAGAGCATGACCTTCCAGGATTCAGGAGCTCATCTTTGTGCTCATCATTCCTCACCAGTCTAGTGTGTAATTTATGTTTCCTAAATCTGAGTGGTGGAATGGAGCAGGGAACCTCTGACTCTCCTGGTCAGGCTGCTTTGGTCCCATGCAGGCATGTCAGGATCCACCCTCTGATCCAAACTGGGCCTGCGGCCTACAGTGCAGAAACCACACCAGACTCCACCACGATGCATGTCGGCAGCATCAGTGGAGCACGTGCAGACTGGCACAGACCACATAATGGTGGCTGGAATACTGTAAAGGTTGGTTCTGATCATCCAGATCCATCCCAGAAGACTCCAGAGTCCAGCTGCTGGTGCAGGTGTATGTCGATGTGTGTGACAGAGGAAGGCACAGAGAGATAACCCTACAGGATTAAGACTTTTTGTCTTAGTTTTTACTGGAATGATTGACTTGAATTGAGAAGAAATTTGTTTTTTGGAAAATAAAAGCAACTATGAGGAAAAAGCATCACATTGTAAAGATACGAAGTTAAATCTTTCTCACACTTCAGCAACAACCAGAATCAGAGGCAAACTCTTTTTAAATGCTTCAATATTTGATGTTTAGCTGATTTTATTTGCAGCACAGTATTGAAATTATCTTTTTTTTTTCATAATATTTACTAAAGAAATTTTCTGCAGCTTTTTGCAGGTTGCACATTTTTGATGACTTCCTGTTTTCTCTGCAGATCTCCCTCAGGTTTAACAAGGATCTCAGTTGTATTCATTTAGGAATTACTCATAAATCAGATTTATATTTTTATCATTTCCTTTTCTGAGCTACTTTCCAGGCACAGTCACATGGTGGAACGTCTGCATGATAATTAAAGCCACAACGACAAACCAAACCCTGGTTTAAGTCGTGTAAGTTTTAATAACTCCTTCTGTCCAGCGTGGACACTCATAATAGCTTTGCTGTCTGTGTGTATGAGGCTTTATAAATAAGTCATAACTATAGAATCCGTTTTGAAAATTATAACCTGCAGTTTGAGAGCTGCTCATACTTTTACCACTGTGGTCGGCTGGGTGGATGAAGGCAGAGCTGAGATCAAAGTTCACTTAGAAAAAACTCTGCATTCTCTGATGGGCCTGAGATGCTCCGTGCTACAGCTTAGGGAGGTCGTTGTGCACCTGCAAATGTACGAGTGTGTGTGCTTGTGTGTGTGTATGTGCGCGTGCGTGTGTGTGTGCTTGTTTGTGTGCATGTGTGTGTGCATGTGCGTGTGTGCTTGTGCATGTGTGTGTGCTTGTGTGTGTGTTTGTGTGTGGGTGCTTGTATGTGTGTGTGCATGTGTGTGTGCGCGCTTGTGTGTGTGTGCTTGTGTGTGTGTGCTTGTGTGTGTGTTTGTGTGTGTGTGCTTGTGTGTACTCACACGTCTTTTCTTGGCAGAACTTTGCCAAATACCAGACACACACTCCAGCTGACACGTTGACCTCGTCACCTCTCACCTTTACACAACAACCATATTGTTATTCACACAGAGCAGGAAGAACGTGTTATATTTACAACAACGCTACACACACACACACACACACACACACGCGTGCACACACACACACACACACACACACACATACACACACACACACACCTCAGTTTAATGTTAAAACTGGAAAACATAAAACATTTTTTAATGAAAATTTTAAACTAAACTCTAATTATTGAAGTCATGAACAAGAATATTTATTCATGAATTTGCCAGGTTTGTTTTTTGTTTGTCTTTTTTTTACATCAGGCCAGTTGTTCAATTCAATTCAAAGATACTTTATTAATCCCAGAGGGAAATTAGAGTTTCAGTACACACAATTCTGGGATCAGACATACAGGCAAAGACACATGACAAGAATTGGTGACTGTGGTCATTCGCAACCCGAGCCGCGCTACCTTAAAAGAGATCAGAGGGGTTTACATGAGGATTGGGTCAGGTGGAGGAAAAAAAGGCACTTCAGAGTTAAGCCTGATTTATGCTTCTCAGTCTGCGTCAGTGCGGAGACACGCAACACCATTATCCGTCCTTGCGTAGGGATCCGGCAGGCACGCAAGTACGTACGGAGTCGAGCCCACTTTTTTAAACATCCGTCGAACGAAACGGATTACGCAAGCTTGTGATTGGTCAGGACGCCGCTGTTGTTTACAGCGCCGCCATTGCAAAGAGAGCCGAGTTTAACTAGCGGCAGACATGGAGAAGCTTGAAGAATACCTCGCGAAAAAAACTCTAAAACTATGAACGTTTCATCCTCCCGTGGCTGGAGGAGTGAGAAGATGCGCAGCAAGCGTTTTNTGTGTGTGTGTGCTTGTGTGTGTGTGCTTGTGTGTGTGTTTGTGTGTGTGTGCTTGTGTGTGTGCATGTGCGTGTGTGCTTGTGCATGTGTGTGCTTGTGTGTGTGCATGTGCGTGTGTGCTTGTGCATGTGTGTGCTTGTGTGTGTGTTTGTGTGTGGGTGCTTGTATGTGTGTGTGCATGTGTTTGTGCGCGCTTGTGTGTGTGTGCTTGTGTGTGTGTGCTTGTGTGTGTGTTTGTGTGTACTCACACGTCTTTTCTTGGCAGAACTTTGCCAAATACCAGACACACACTCCAGCTGACACGTTGACCTCGTCACCTCTCACCTTTACACAACAACCATATTGTTATTCACACAGAGCAGGAAGAACGTGTTATATTTACAACAACGCTACACACACACACACACACACACGCGCGCGCACACACACACACCTCAGTTTAATGTTAAAACTGGAAAACATAAAACATTTTTTAATGAAAATTTTAAACTAAACTCTAATTATTGAAGTCATGAACAAGAATATTTGTTCATGAATTTGCCAGGTTTGTTTTTGTTTGTCTTTTTTTTTACATCAGGCCAGTTGTTCAATTCAATTCAAAGATACTTTATTAATCCCAGAGGGAAATTAGAGTTTCAGTACACACAATTCTGGGATCAGACATACAGGCAAAGACACATGACAAGAATTGGTGACTGTGGTCATTCGCAACCCGAGCTGCACAAGAGATCAGAAGGGTTTACATGAGGATAGTCAGGTGGAGGAAAAAAAGGCACTTCAGAGTTAAGCCTGATTTATGCTTCTCAGTCTGCGTCAGTGCGGAGACACGCAACACCATTATCCGTCCTTGCGTAGGGATCCGGCAGGCACGCAAGTACGTACGGAGTCGAGCCCACTTTTTTAAACATCCGTCGAACGAAACGGATTACGCAAGCTTGTGATTGGTCAGGACGCCACTGTTGTTTACAGCGCCGCCATTGCAAAGAGAGCCGAGTTTAACTAGCGGCAGACATGGAGAAGCTTGAAGAATACCTCGCGAAAAAACTCTAAAAATATGAACGTTTCATCCTCCCGTGGCTGGAGGAGTGAAAAGATGCGCAGCAAGCGTTTTATTTGTGGATGGAAATGACAGGAAACGTGGGTTTAGAGGTGGGGAGCGCATGAAGCGGTGGAAGAATGAGAGACAAATATGTCCGTGTTAAAAGTCTCTTATATACACAAAAAACACAATATGAACACACGATCTTGGACCGGATACATGACATGATACCACAGAACAGCGCTACGCCCTCTGTGGTCCTGCCGAGCATTTGCTTTGCAACACTCTCCAGGAGACGGAGAAGTAAAAGAGCAAAACGCTTCCCTCAATCCGTGCGTGTCTTTCCCTTGCGGAGCTGACGGAGAAGCATAAACCAGGCTTTACCCTCCACAGGGAGGGCAGCTTTGCTATGCAAAAAACACCTCAGACAGAAATGCAACAAACTTCAGACATCACACAACATAAGCGTCCACTAGGTGGGGAGGTAGGGTTGGGGACCCTCCACACATCAGTGCATGCAGCCGCGATGAGCAGCGTTCGTCACCTCCGTTTGGACAGGGGAGGGAGGTAGTTGGGTTTAGTGACTCCTGGAAACGATTCAACGACCTTCACCGGTCGCAGTCCCGCCCAGGCTGGGATAGGGAGACAGAGTTGCCATGGCGACGGCAGCATTCCACATTTCTTCTGAGGGGGAGTAATCACTTCAGCTTCACAGGCTCAAGGGCACCAGATTCAGATAAGAACTTGTTTTGGGCCAGACAGAGATAATTTCCTCTCTGTCTTAAAGTTCTGTTGGTCCTCAACCCCTCTAAATCCAATAATGGCGTAATTAATCTATCCCAATCCGTGCTGATCCGTCCACTTTCTCCTTGATCGAATCCACCTTCTGTGCCAGAGCCTGAATCTCAGCCAAAGTTCCAAGCTTATGACTCATCTTGACAATTATATGAGTTTGTGCGTTCACAGCGCGGTGCAATCCATCCCTGAGCTCCGGGATTGAGCCAATATTCCTCGAAAGCTCGTTAATTTTCCAGCAAGCCAGGTAACCACTCAGGCCAAAAAGCAGGAAACCTGACGCCAACACAACGAATATCCAGACGTCTTCAGAATCCTCTACAGACAGCTGAGAGAGGCAGATCAGGTTCCACTGTTTCCAGGAGTCCATGATATGCCCAGCTGGCTCTGTCCCAGAGGGGCATCTGGGAGCCCCTTCTCCCGTTCTCATCGTTGAAAAGATCTTGTCATTCGCGTTGAGAGACCAACTGACCAGATCCATTTTTAATAATTTCCAGTTTCCAGAAAAAATGCAGAAGCGCCATCCACCCAAAGACAGACAAAGAGCCTTGGGATAAGATAGGGAGGAGAGGAGGAAAAAAGCGTATGTGCTCTCCAAGAGCCGGAAGAAGTTCTCTAAGATAATAAGATTTGCAGATTGACATTATCATTATTATTATTATTTAAACAATGAAATTAGCCTCTTTACACTCTTCTATTCATAATTTTAGGAATGTTGAGATGTTAGCTGATGGATAGCCACATCTCCTTTTGTTTCTACATGCGGCGCCTGTTCTTTAGAACGCCTTACCTTACGATCCGCCAGTCAGCTTCTATTGAAGCCTTAAAGTCACGACTAAAAACCCACTTTTATTTACATCTTGACTTGTTCCTTGTTAAAGTATTACTTTTAGTTCTTTTCATTCATATTTTTATTAGGTTTAACTCATTTTTTAGAATGGCCATTCTGGCAGTTTTACTTGTTTTATCTTTTGCTCTGTTTTTGATATGATCCATGTTTTAGTACTTCTGTACGTAAGGAGCTTTGGTTGTCTCTCATGTTGTACTGAAATGTGCTCGACAAATAAAGTGGTATGACTATTTTCTGATTTAATTGATGATCTCTGATCATTTTTACATAATCGATCAAACCTGTCTCTAGATGGAGCGCTAATGTCAACTATTGTGACATGTTCTTGCTATTAAACTTACACTTTTGTCATTTAACCGGAAGCATTGTGTGTGTGTGTGTGTGTGTGTGTGTGTGTGCGCGTGTGTGGCTGCAACCTTCCATGCAACAAGGGTTAATTAAATCAGTTTTACTGCCATCTAGTGGACATTTTGACAAATTTCAGTTAAATAAACATCAAACTTTAGTAGTTTCTCCTTTTATAAGAAACCTGCCTCCATGTGTAGATGTTGTTATGTTTTTATAGGTTGGTGTTGTCTGGAGAACAGCTCTGAGATAACTTCAGTCATGAAAACCCTGTTTAAAGTCTCACTGATCTCAATTCAATCCAAGTTTATTTCTATTGCGCTAAATCGTGACAAGAGTCGTCTCAAGGCACTTCACACTGCAAACATTCCGGTACAGGTCAGTTCATTAAGCTAATCCCATAGTTTAGTGTTCTATTATTCACCAACACGTCATAATTTAGCTTTGCATTTTAAAGCTATTTTTATTAATAGCTCAGCTGAATGAGAATAAACCTAAATGAACAAATAAAATGTTAGAATCTGTTTAAATTAAATGTGAGCCCATTTCATTTATTTAATAGTTTTATTCAGATATTTCTGAAACCTTCCACAATGACTGTGAATATGAAATAGGTAGTGATGCTTGTGTATAAAATATATAAAAACCACATCTGGACTGTGAGACAAAGAATGTTGTGTGAACGGGTGAATGTGGTTTTTAGTGTGAAAGGCGGAGTTCTTGAAATCCTTTCTATTTACCTTTGATAATTTTCTTGGGGAAATTGTCTTTTTACTGGATTCTCGCCAGTCTGGCTGTCGTTTGCTCTAACTGGACTGCGACTGGAATCCTTACAGCTCTGGTTGAAGCGGCACAGCGGACCTGGAAGCCTGTTTCCTGTCTTAATAACAGCAGAGTAATTGGCCCACACTTACATCAAAAGGGTGAAGCCATCTGGGAATGCTTAAAATGAGGGAGATGGAAGAGGAAGGAAAAAGAGAGTTAAAGTGAGTTTGTGCCCTCAGCTGTCTGCTTTCCTACCTCGTCTACTTCCATTTGTGTCACGTCCTCGTCCCACGAGGCGTAGAGGTGCACCTCACCCTGCCTGCGCTGTGAGCACCTCTGCAGCTCTGAGTGTTATTTTTGGTGGTGATTGTGGTCCTCCAGGCAGGAAGGGCCTCAGCTGCAGATGTGAGCTGGGCTGGGAGCGGGAACAGAGCAGCACATTGTACTGGACATACTGGGAGAGCTCAGGCTGCAACCTGATCCAGTATCCTGCCATCACAGAACCATGCTGTCTACTGTCACTGCCTCACCCCCCACCCCAGCACACACACACACACGCACGCACACACACACACGCATGCACGCATGCACACACGCACACACACACACACGCACGCACACACACACACACACGCACGCACGCACGCACACACACACACACACTTCCTTCCTTCCATGCTTCAGACATGATGTTCTCTTCTAAATCTGCAAAATTCTTAAAAATTCTGTTTCGAAACAGATTTTAAATCGACATAAAATCTCCATTGATCATAAGCTCCACACTCTCTACCAAGTCTTCTGTTAAAAAACCCATTCAGACAACCTTTTCTCACATTTCTGCGTGAGCTTGTTCATTTAAACTCACATTACCCATTTTACCTGCATAATTTTAATTTCTTCATCTTGCACCCTCCCTTTCCCCCTACCTGCTTCCCCTCGCTGATGCTTCTCTCCCCTTTTCTCTCTGGTGTAGAGTTACATTTGGCGGAGGTCTAGGCACCCATATGAATGCACCATTTGGCCTCTCTGGGTAAATATTATCATCTGCAGACCCATCTGAATAACTGTTAGCTCTGAAACACTGGGGGTTACCCAAACATAAGCACCTCTGAAGGGATTTGCAGGAAATGAGAACAAAAACAAGGAAACGTCGCATCAAATTTTATCCTATTTTCCTGTAAAATGTTCACTCCATCCGATGTTATAGCATTACTACTTTTATAATTATACGTTCATCCATCTTTTATTGTCAGGTTTGCAGGTGGATTCAACTCTT
The DNA here is from genome assembly GCA_006942095.1 of Nothobranchius kuhntae. Lineage (NCBI taxonomy): Eukaryota > Metazoa > Chordata > Actinopteri > Cyprinodontiformes > Nothobranchiidae > Nothobranchius > Nothobranchius kuhntae. The sequence continues at coordinate 80,596 of SSNQ01033979.1, forward strand.
TTTTTCAGAATCTGCTTAAGTGAAGAAATCCTGAGTTAAGTTTTGTAGCTAAAATACGTTTGGTGGATTTTCACTTTTAACTTTCTGACTTTCTACAAGAGTTTGTTATACTTAACCCAGCGGTGTCCTCTGTGGTAAAGGGGGTCCCTAACAGCTGTGCTAGCTGTGATTTTACACATCTCAAGGTCAAAGTACTTCATTTCTTTATAAATATTTAGCTTTTGGGGGCACTAGAGTTTATTATTGTGGCTTTAGATCTTGCATTGATTTTACCAGAGAAAAGCATCAGTGACCCTGTGAGTTTATTATGGGGAGTGCCGCAGCAGGGCTGGCTGCAAATGGATTTAATTGACTGTTAAAAACTAAACTGGCTCTCTGCTGCAGCTCGAACACAGACTGAGGGAGGAAAACTGGGAAAATGTGAATACAGTTTTCTGTTTTAGCTTTATGGCTGCCTCACTTTAAACCTGTCCGTAACTGGTTTAACTGGGATAATTAGATTTAGTGGCTGTGCAGTGGAACAGTGGTTAGAGCTGTTGCCTTGCAGCTAGAAGGTCCTGGGTTCGCTTCCCGGCCTGGGATCTTTCTGCATGGAGTTTGCATGTTCTCCCTGTGCATGCATGGGTTATCTCTGGGTACTCTAGCTTCCTCCCACAGTCCAAAAACATGACTGTTAGGTTGATTGGTCTGTCTAAATTGTCGGTGTAGGTGTGAGTGTGTGTGCATGATTGTTTGTCCTGTGGTCTTAGGTGAAGGGTGAGACAAAGAACGGTTCAGAGGATCTTTCATGGATGAACTATCAAAGAGTCGGAGTACCCGGCCCGGAGGGTTACCGGGGTCCCACCCTGGAGCCAGGCCTGGGGTTGGGGACCATGAGCGAGCGCTTGGTGGCCGGGCTTTTGCCCATGGGGCCTGGCCGGGCCCAGCCTGAACCGGATACATGGGCTCATCCAACTGTGGACCCACCACCCGCAGGAGGAACATGAAGGGTCCGGTGCAGGGTGGCAGACCGAGGCGGGAGCCTTGGCGGTCCGATCCCCGGACAAGGAAACTGGTTTTTGGGACATGGAACGTCACCTCTCTGGCCGGGAAGGAGCATGAGCTTGTGGCAGAGGATGAGCGGTACTGGCTAGATATAGTCGGACTCACCTCGACACATAGCATTGGCTCTGGAACCCGAGACCTGGAGAGGGGTTGGACACTCTCCTTTGCTGGAGTTGCTCCGGGTGAGAGGCGGAGGGCTGGAGTTGGCTTTTTGTTAGCCCCAAGATTCTCTGCCGGTGTGTTGGGTTTTACCCCGGGGGACGAGAGGGTAGCTTCCCTGCGCCTTCGGGTCGGGGAACGGGTCCTGACTGTTGTTTGTGCTTATGGGCCAAATATCAGTTCAGAGTACCCACCCTTTTTGGAGTCCCTGGGACGAGTGCTAGATCGTGCTCTGTCAGAGGACTCCATTGTCCTGCTGGGGGACTTCAATGCTCACGTGGGCAATGACAGCATGACCTGGAGGGGTGTGATTGGGAGGAACGGCCCGCCTGATCTGAACTCAAGAGGTGTTTCGTTATTGGATTTCTGTGCAAGCCGCAGTTTGGCCATAACAAACACCATGTTCGAACATAAGGATGCCCATCGGTACACTTAGTACCAGGACAGCCTAGGTCGCAGGTCGATGATAGACTTTGTAGTCGTATCATCGACCTGCGGCCGTATGTTTTGGACACCCGAGTGAAGAGAGGAGCGGAGCTGTTAACTGATCACCACCTGGTGGTGAGTTGGATCAGATGGCAGGGGAAGATGCCGCGTAGACCTGGCAGACCCAAATGCATAGTGAGGGTCTGCTGGGAACGCCTGGCAGAAGAACCTGTTAAGACGGTCTTCAACTCCCACCCCCGGCAGAGCTTTGACCGCGTCCCAAGAGCAGTGGGGGACATCGACTCCGAGTGGGCCTTGTTCCACTCTGCAATTGTTGAGGCGGCTATTGCTAGCTGTGGTCGCAAGGTGGCCGGTGCCAGTCGTGGTGGCAACCCCCGTGCTTGCTGGTGGACACCAGAGGTTCGGGGAGCCGTCAGGCTGAAGAAGAAGGCCTACAGGGCGTGGCTGGTCTGTGGGTCTCCGGAGGCAGCAGGCAGGTACCGGATAGCCAAGCGGGGTGCAGCAGTGGCAGTTGCCAAGGCAAAATCTTGGGCATGGGAGGAGTTTGGTGAGGCCATGGAGAAAGACTATCGATCGGCTCCAAAGAGGTTCTGGCAAACTGTCCGGCACCTCAGGAGAGGGAGGCAGCAACTCACTCACACTGGTTACAGTGGGGATGGGGAGCTGCTGACGTCAACTGGGGCTATAGTCAGACGGTGGAAGGAATACTTTGAGGAGCTCCTCAATCCCACCTACGCGCATTCCGAGGAGGAACCAGAGCCGGGAGACCTGGGGATGGACTGTCCAATCTCGGGGGCAGAAGTTGCTGAGGTAGTCAAACAACTACACAGCAGCGGAGCACCGGGGGTGGATGAGATTCGTCCTGGGTATCTCAAGGCTATGGATGTTGTAGGGCTGTCGTGGTTGACACGTCTCTGCAACATTGTGTGGTCATCGGGGGCAGTTCCTGTGGAGTGGCAGACCGGGGTGGTGATCCCCATCTTTAAGAAGGGTGACCTGAGGGTGTGTTCCAACTATAGGGGGATCACACTCCTCAGCCTCCCTGGAAAGGTCTACTCCAAGGTACTGGAGAGGAGGGTCTGATCGAAAGTTGAATCTCAGATTGAGGAGGAGCAATGTGGTTTTCGTCCTGGCCGTGGAACTGTGGACCAGCTCTATACCCTTGCAAGGGTGATGGAGGGGGCATGGGAGTTTGCCCAACCAATCCACATGTGTTTTGTGGATTTGGAGAAGGCTTATGACCGTGTCCCCAGGGGCACCCTGTGGGGGACGCTCCAGGAGTATGGGGTGGGTGGCTTTCTGTCAAGGGCCATTCAGTCCCTTTACCAGAGGAGCGTGAGTTTGGTCTGCATAGCCAGTAGTAAGTCGGACCTGTTCCCGGTGAGGGTTGGACTCCGCCAGGGCTGCCCTTTGTCACCGGTTCTGTTCATTACCTTTATGGACAGAATTTCTAGGCGCAGCCGTGGTGTGGAGTGTGTCGAGTTTGGTGGCAGGAGAATCTCGTCTCTGCTTTTTGCGGATGATGTGGTCCTCCTAGCTTCATCCAGCTCTGACCTTCAGTTCTTGCTGGGTAGGTTCACGGCAGAGTGTGAAGCGGCTGGGATGAGGATCAGCACTTCCAAATCTGAGACCATGGTTCTCGACCGGGAAAGGGTGGCTTGCCAACTCCGGATCGGGAGAGAGGTCCTACCTCAAGTGGAGGAGTTTAAGTATCTTGGGGTCTTGTTCACGAGTGAGGGTAGGAGGGATCGGGAGATCGACAGGCGGATTGGTTCGGCATCTGCAGTGATGCGGACGCTGAGACGATCTGTCGTGGTGAAGAAGAAGCTGGGCTAGGAAGCCAGGCTCTCGATATACCGGTCAATCTACGTCCCAATCCTCACCTATGGTCATGAGCTTTGGGTAATGACCGAAAGAACAAGATTGCGGATACAAGCGGCCGAAATGAGTTTCCTCCGTAGGGTGGCCGGGCTCAGCCTTAGAGAAAGGGTGAGGAGCTTGAACAGCCGGGAAGGACTCGGAGTAGAACCGCTGCTCCTCCAGATCGAAAGGAGCCAGTTGAGGTGGTTTGGGTATCTGGTCAGGATGCCTCCTGGACGCCTCCCTGGGGAGGTGTTTCGGGCATGTCCTGCCAGCAGGAGGCCCCCGGGCCGACCCAGGACACGCTGGAGAGGTTACATCTCCAATCTGGTCCGGGAATGCCTTGGGGTCCTGCCGGAGGAGCTGGTGGAGAAGGCCGGGGAGAGGACGGTCTAGAGCTCCCTAGTTGGGATGTCGCCCCCGCGACCCGGACCCGGATAAGCAGAGGAAGACGACGACGACCTAAGTTATACTTTTGTAATGCATGCCAGTGTTTGGTTTTTAACCCTTTGTTGATTTTGCTTTAGTTATTAGTGATGTTTCTAGACAGCAGGGCAGAGTAGCCATGAAGAGATACTGATGAAACTATTCATGTTAGAATGAGCAATTATTTAAAAAACAGCGTTAATATGGGAATGTGTATTCAAGTTAGTTCTGAGATGCATGATTTGTTTTATGTCAACACTTGTGTGTAAATAAAATTTGTCTTAAAGAGTCGGTATTGTTTATTTGAAGTGTGTCAGGAGGCTGCAGCTCAGACTGGAGGTGGGTAAGCAAACTAGTTTAGAGTGTGACAGGATGATAGACTGGCTTACTGTCTAACTCTGTATTTGTGTTATATTAGAGCATCACTGGAGTTTGTGTGGATTTCAACATTTTAGATCCCATATTTATGTGATATGAATAGTAACATGACTGTGATACCAAATAAATATTAATTTGACTCAGTACTTTATCACATCAACAGCCACTTGTCCCAGCTGCTAACAGACGAGATCGTCTTCATTCAGATGGAAGCTGAGCTTTGCTGTGCCCACCGTGCACTCGCTCATAAATGGTGGTTGGACTGTTGCCCATCTCCTCCAGCACAGAGCTTCCTTTCTTATAGTTTACCTAAATGTTCAGTGAACACCTCCTATACTACATCCCGTATCACATTAGTACAGCTGAAACATTTAACATCAACTTTATTACAAGCAGGGTCAGTAGAGCTGTAAAGTTGTTGGAAACAACAGCTGCATTATTCATCAAACTACTAAATAGCTTGCTTAATGGTATGTATGATATGAAATTGTAATTGTATGTCAAGTTTAAGCTACATAACATTTGATAAAGTGTTCATGGTTTGTTTATTTAGCAATAAAATTAATTTCTTCACTTGTTTCTCTTTTATCAGATCCAGTTGATGTGCTGCGGGCTCTGCAGGTTCCCTCTCTCCCCGAGGGTGTGAAGAAAGTCCCTGGCTTCTGCACATCCCGTCGCTCCAGCAGCCCTGATCATGCTTACCGCATCTCCAAGAAGGCCCAGATCTCTGCCCCCACCAAGCAGCTCTTCTCAGGTAGTTCTCAGACTGATGCATAGTATTTAAGGTGACTGCTTCACAATAAAGATATTTATTTGTATATACTAAGTCATGTTTTAATATAGGTTTCATGATTTCACATAAAGAGATACTAAATTGATGGTTTTTTCTTCATATTTTCTAATGGTAAAAATTTTTTATGGAATTTTTATTTTTATAGTGGACAAAGTAGTGAATCTCATTAAATGTCATAGGAACAAATTTTTAGGCTTTATATGAACGGATGACAAATAGAAAAACATAAATTACCTGGCTATTCCAGTTTAAATGTGAAATTTTGTTAAGTAAAAAGTTTTTGAGTCAAAATAAAAGTTATTTAATATTTATAAACATTAAGACGTGCAGTAATGCTTTACTTTTTTGTAAGAAGATTTATGAAAAACATCTTATCAAAACGCCTCATTCATTCAATCATTCATTTGTTGGTTGAACTTCAGAGGAAGCGCACGTGACCTTCAGGACAACTTCAGGCTAGGGCTAAGCTAGCTTTTATGGGCACAGATACAAGCCAAGTTATTTGTCATAATAGATAGTTGGCGGTTTTCTAACATTTATTTTGTTGTTTTACCGTGAATAACTGCGAAATAGTTAAGTAAATTTATACAGGAAATAGTAGCGAATACAAACATTTATGCTTTCTAGCTAGCTAACGAGCAGCTAATGTTAGCTATCTATCGCTAAACGACTTTCCGCCTTTGTCCTGATTTCTCCACCCATTAATATATTCATGTAAGTTTTGATGATGATGATATATTTAGATAAAAGATACGATGAACGTTTGTTTTGTGAAGCAAAGGTTTGCTTATAAATTCGAGGCTAGAGTATTTTGAATACTCCCCTCTGGGATTAATAAAGTATTTTTGATTTGATTGATTGATTGTTTTATAATGTGAAACGTAATTATTGCAGTTTGCTAACTAGCTTAGCTTTGAATTAAATTTGAAGCTATTTAAATTTCAGAGAGAACGTTTGTGCTTTGTTCTGATTTGTTTTAAGTATAATTATGTGATTCTGCACTTGTGAATAGAAAATAAAAAGCCTCACTTATGTTAAGTAAAATCCTCTTAAGTACAAAATGATTTTCAGCTCTTTTGTGTTTGCTATTTTTTGTACAGCCTGTTATTATGAGCTCACATCTTGATTCGTTCTGATGCATTTTAGTCCTGGTGGATTTCTCTCATTGCTTTATTTTCAGCAGTGCCACCAAACACAGCTCCTAGTTTCTTGTCTTCTTTTTTGTGAACTATCACTTCTCATTTAGATGTTACCTGTATCTTTGATAAGTTCTTTCTATTTTATTTCCCTTATTCAAGTATTCACTATAGTCACTTTTTCACTGCACCAGAGAGCCACTATATTTTATACACAGGGTATGGGTAATCTAAACACAGTTTTTTCTAAAGGGCACATTTATATGATTTATTAAATCTTTTTATTGGGGCATTTCTACCTTTTCTGCTAATATTAAGTTTTTTTATCTTTCCTTCCACCTTTAGGGCGTTTCCCAGAGAACTTCTCCATCATGGCTCTGATAAAGGCCCAGGCTGGTCTCCAAGCTTTCCTCCTCTCTATCTACAGTGAGCAGGGCATTCAGCAACTGGGCATTGAAATGGGACGCTCGCCTGTTTTTCTGTACGAAGACCAGAATGGAAAGCCAGCTCCTGAGGACTACCCGCTTTTCAAAGGCATCAACCTGGCTGATGGCAAGTCAGTAACCAGCAACACCAGTTTGTGACTGGTTGAGATGAGTTATTTGTGGTTNGCATCTCACTGTTCTGGTGGGTATGATGTTGTCCACACAGAAGTTTATATAGTCAGTGACACATCCAGTCATGGCATTGATGTCCTCTTCATATCCTTGGCAGAGAGTCATCCAATCTGTGGTCTCAAAACAACCCTGCAGGGCTTCTTCAGCATCCTGTGACCATTTTCTCACAGTTCTTCTTGTCACAGGTTGCCTCTGAACAAGTGGTTTGTATTCTGAGCAGAGAAAAACAAGATTGTGATCTGATTGTCCCAGAGGAGGTCTTGTTTTGGACATGTATGCATTCTTTACATTTGCATAACACAAATCCAATGTCTTGTTTTCTCTGGTGGAGCAGCTGACAAACAGTTGAAATGTTGGAAGTGTAGCAGAGAGCGAGGCATGATTTAAATCACCAGATATAGCCACAAATGCATTGGGGTGCTGGGTTTGTAGCTTAGCGACAACGGAACTGATGGCATCACATTGGAAACATTGGAACATCACATCACGAATGGAAACCAGCTTGTTGCCATGGTTACACATCATAACAAATGCTCAAAAAGTGAAAAAAGTGAAAAAATAACTGTAAAAATCCTCCAAGCTTCACAGCACCAGAAACAGAAAAGTAAAATGTCCAAAAAAATACTGTTTTTCTTAAGTCGCTAGAAGAAAAAATGTCCAAGAAAAGGCTGTTAGCTGTTAGCCAAAGAGAGGTCAGATGTCCAAACATCAGGAAGTAAGACTCCAAATCCTGTCATCTGAAGCTCTCCTCTGACCTGGCTCACTTCTAGTTCCTGAAACGGGAGCACCGGGGCTTTTTGTATCCAGAGAACAACTTACAAGGCATTCATTGCTACTAGAGACCATTGCAAGTGTGTTGATTAAATGAGTGAACCACACCTTTAATGTGAGGTTTTTTTGTTCCAGTTCCAACTACTTTGTGTACTTTAAGCAGTAAGAAAAAAAATAAAAGAAATATGATTTCTAGCATCCAGTAACTACAGTTTTCAGTCAAACATTTCTACTTATCTGGAATCATAAACATGATTGAACAACATTAATGCAGACTCCTCCCAGTATAGAAAGTGTAATAATAGATGTCACAACTCCTCAGACCCCCTCACCCACCACCTCTTCACTGTTAATTATACCCATAAAACGTGGTCGCCATGTTTCTGACGTGGGGATTTCCAGACTGAAATATCTCGCTGTGATCATGAACGTCATGTAGAGCTCTTGTGATCTTCTCTTTAATAAAAGTCTGATTTGTGACTTCAGCTGGTTGTTAGATGTATGGAAATAAATGAGGTGCACACTTTTAGATCTGAGTTTGAGTCTTATCAGGATTAGAACGATCAACTGGTGAAGCCATCCTTCACCAGCTTTTTGTTCTTCTGAGGGTGCTCTTGTGTTCGCTAGTGAAAATGTTTAGTTTTAGCATCTTTCTGGTTATAAAAGTTAAGCTCTGAGAGCATGACCTTCCAGGATTCAGGAGCTCATCTTTGTGCTCATCATTCCTCACCAGTCTAGTGTGTAATTTATGTTTCCTAAATCTGAGTGGTGGAATGGAGCAGGGAACCTCTGACTCTCCTGGTCAGGCTGCTTTGGTCCCATGCAGGCATGTCAGGATCCACCCTCTGATCCAAACTGGGCCTGCGGCCTACAGTGCAGAAACCACACCAGACTCCACCACGATGCATGTCGGCAGCATCAGTGGAGCACGTGCAGACTGGCACAGACCACATAATGGTGGCTGGAATACTGTAAAGGTTGGTTCTGATCATCCAGATCCATCCCAGAAGACTCCAGAGTCCAGCTGCTGGTGCAGGTGTATGTCGATGTGTGTGACAGAGGAAGGCACAGAGAGATAACCCTACAGGATTAAGACTTTTTGTCTTAGTTTTTACTGGAATGATTGACTTGAATTGAGAAGAAATTTGTTTTTTGGAAAATAAAAGCAACTATGAGGAAAAAGCATCACATTGTAAAGATACGAAGTTAAATCTTTCTCACACTTCAGCAACAACCAGAATCAGAGGCAAACTCTTTTTAAATGCTTCAATATTTGATGTTTAGCTGATTTTATTTGCAGCACAGTATTGAAAT
>SSNQ01033979.1:107442-134209 GCA_006942095.1 Nothobranchius kuhntae
CGTGCCTCTCTAGCTATTGTCCCATTTTTTTGGTTAAATGTTCATTTATGTACACATTGGTGCCTCTAAGCTTGTTTGCTTGTAACAGAACGCTGTTTCTTTGTTTTCTGCTGGTAAACCTTACAATAGTTGGTTTAGCTTTCTCATATTTTTTTGGCAGTGCATGACATATTGAAATAGCATCTCTTTGAGTAGTTATGTTCTTGCTGTGCAGAAAAGTAACAACTTGCTGCTCTAGTGTCTCAAGTTCTTTGTCTGAAGCCTCTTCTGCTGAGTCATGATTTGCTACTGCGTTTGCGTAGCTTCTGTGTCGGGTTTCTAGTCCCATTATCACCAAATCCTCTCGTCTTGTATATTGTTCAAGTTCATCAACTCTTTGCTCTAAGGCTGAAATCTTCTTATCTTTTTCAGTTAACAGTATTTTAAGCTCCTTCACCTCTTCCATCAGTCTCAATAATCGATCCTGCTGCGATGTTACTTTTGACAGTTCACCTGACATAAAGTTCAGAGATCGTTTGATCTCCTCCAGGTCTTCTGTGGCCATTTCTTTACCTCGATTAGCACAGACGAGTCAAACACAGCAAGTTCATATGTGGATAAATACTTTTCACTAGTATATTTAATTCTTGGTAACTGAAAAAGTAGCTTGAGATTCACCGTTAGCATTGTTAGCTCAACGCTAACCTTTAGCCTTCTTTACCCTATATTAGAGTAAAACTGGACATGAGTGGAATGGGAGCTTTATTCTTATTTTTTATTACTAATTATCTATTAAGATATCAATTTTTAAAAAGTACAGGGTATCCGCGGGTCCTTAAAAAGTCTTAAAAAGCCTTAAATTAGCTTTTCCAAATTTAAGGCCTTAAAAATCCTTAAAAATGACTAATAATCCTTAAATACAATTTCCAGAGGTCTTAAAAGACCCAATAAACAAGATTCTTTTATTTCTATAAAATTTTCGTGAATTTCTAGTTGGTGTTCAGCGTTTTTTGTGTACGTTGTTGGCGTAAGCGGAACCATACACATTCAGTTGGTTGTGAAAGGGGGCTATTTTTAGATGAGCACATTAGCTGGTTAAGCTAGTGGGAGCTTGCGCCATGGGGAAGTGCAAGTTTAATGGTAACTGGATGGCTAATCCCACGATCGTGGCGTGGTTAGCACCGGTTCCAGGCAACAGCTGGAAATTATAGCTTAAATGAAAAATGACCCGCACTTGTATAGCGCCTCTCGGAGTCAGGACTCCAAAGCGCTTTACACTACAGTGCATCATTCATCCATTCACACACTGGTGGGGATGAGCCATGATGTTGCCACAACTGGCTTGGGGCGCACTGACAGAGGCGAGGCTGCCGAGCACAGGCGCCACCGGTCCCTCCGACCACCACCAGCAGGCAAGGTGGGTTACGTGTCTTGCCCAAGGACTCAACAGCAGAATTCTCTGTCCGGAGCCGGGATCGAACCTGCAACCTTCCAATTACTGGACAACCCGCTCAACCTGTTGAGCTACTGCTGCCCTGTTTAAATATCTTAAATTTGGTCAAAGTGGCCTTAAAAAAGGTCTTAAAAAGTCTTAAATTTGGCTCCCTCAAACCTGCAGATACCCTGTAGGAGATAGAAAGGTAGCACGACTCAGGGTTGCGAATGACCACAGTCACCAACTCTTTGAACTGTGTGTACTGAAACTCTAATTTCCCTCTGGGATTAATAAAGTATCTTTGATTTGATTTGATTTGATCAACGGCCGCCAAGACGTGTTCCAATGTTCATGTTCTACCGAGGCGTGTGTTCTCCGTTTGTTAGCCGCTAGCTGAGCAGGATACACGGGAGGTGTCTTGTAGCCTAGCCTTGGTCAAAAATTGCCCACAATACACCGCTGCATTTTCAAAAAGACGGCGGACCAGAAGCCGGCAGCTACTTCGGGGACAATTTTCAAATTTAAAAGTAAGTCAGCTAATTTAAAATGTTTTTTTTTAGATCCAAAGTAGTTATCTATGGTTGGTTAGTTGCTTAGTAGTTGCAGCTTCGGTGGCTAGCGGGTAGTAACTCACTTATATTTTTAATTTAACAAATATATACACAATTTAAAAAGTAAAAGGCTCGTTATATATTCATATTGAAACTAATACGTATAAAATATAATGTAATCTCCCGTGTCACGTGACTTTACGTGACCGCTGTGGAAGCAGCGGTCACGTGATGCAAGTCTTTTCTAGTCTTTCCCCTAGGAATTTTTCCAGCTGTGGTGGGGGTAGGGGTGGGGGGTGGGCGGGGTGAAATTATGACACGTCTCACCTTTATGTTAATATTGTTTTATTTGATGCACTCCACTTTGAACTGCACCAATCCAGCGACTGCTGCATTTTAATAACTAGTATTAAAGGTGAATACACCAATATTTGCACAAGAATAATTTTTGTTTTAAACTCTGTGACACACTTTGCAGGGGGGATTTGGCATTTAATTTTTCTTGGTGTCTGGAAAAACATCTTCTTTTTCCCCCTTTATTTGACTCTCTNGCAATAGGCTTTTATTTTGAAAATTACTGGACGTATTACACTGATACCAAGTGTGAATTCCTGTGTAGCCCTGTGTTATTTGCTGAAATTGACGCATCCCAAAAAGCGGCCCACGGCTAAAATATAACCCTGTCATGTATTTAGCAGCACACCACCACCTGAAAAGTTGGGTGCCATTGCCAGTTTGGATCAACCCCATAGACTGTATGGATTCTATTTGAATTTGTAAAGTTTGGCTGCTGTTCAGCGCCGCTGATGCCCCCAGTGTGGACCCGGGGAAGATCAGGGGGAAAAAAAAGAAGAGAAATATTTACAATAAGTTAAAAGTCCAACAAAATACCAGAGGCCACCCAACAGCGTAGACATTTCTATTCACTTTTTTGCCACTGGTGGTGTGGTCCAGTGGTTTTTACTCACGTTTCCCATTACAAGAAAAAAAATATTTGTAATTTTGCCATTTTCCTTTTACCTTTTTAAAGGAAATTTGTTTAGATTTTTTATTTATCATTAACTATATTTAGTAACAAAGCTTCAGCAGATGGACAGGGTGGTTAAAAGGTCCTCAGGCTCAGATTGGGTCATCTAATAACATCATCAAAGTCCTGCTCACCCTTTCTGTCTTCCTCGTGCATCCTCGTCTCATCAGCAGCAACAGGTTGTATCCATCCGATTTTCCCCTCACCATCACAATCTGTGTGTCCTGTGGTATTTAGAATAAACTTATGTTGCTCATCGTTTACTTCAAATAGATGCAGATTGAGCTAGATCCAAAGAGGCAGAACAGTACTCCTGCACACTGCCAACATGCAGTGGGAATTTATGTGCAATATTTCAGTGATTACACCATCTGAGAGTGTAATCACTGAAATATTGCACATAAACAAGCTTGCTCCTGATATTTAGAAAAGCAGGATAGTCATGTTCCTTACAAAACTTTTCCCACTATAATGGACATTTTAATCACGATACACACTTTCAGTAGTGGACTAGCTGTCACTGTTTCCCGCTCTACTGCAATGGAACACAGAAAGGTAGGGGAAAAGGATGATACAATAAAACATGAACGCCTCCTTGTTTTATTCTGATAGATTGAAATAAAGAGAACCAGCTGAACACATAATTTATGGAAATTAAATTCAGATGATTATTCTGGTAAAGTTGTGACATAAAATTTGGCTAAAGTTTGATGTAGGAGGGGTCTTCTGAGACTGATTGTGCACATCACATGCATAATAGGCTTTGCAAGCTTTTCCCAGAGTCGACATTCCTCATCGTCATTATCACAGATTTATGTAAACAAATAAATTTCATCTGCATTCATTCATTCATTCATTCAAAATACATGTTTCCAAGCTTGCATGCCTGGTCTGAATCAGTGGGTGTTTCTCAATGCCAAGGAACCTTGCCTTGATGTCTTGGCCCCGCCCCGGTTGCCTAGGAGATAGAAAGGTAGCACGACTCAGGGTTGCAAATGACCACAGTCACCAACTCTTTGAACTGTGTGTACTGAAACTCTAATTTCCCTCTGGGATTAATAAAGTATCTTTGATTTGATTTGATTTGATCAACGGCCGCCAAGACGTGTTCCAATGTTCATGTTCTACCGAGGCGTGTGTTCTCCGTTTGTTAGCTGCTAGCTGAGCAGGATACACGGGAGGTGTCTTGTAGCCTAGCCTTGGTCAAAAATTGCCCACAATACACCGCTGCATTTTCCAAAAGACGGCGGACCAGAAGCCGGCAGCTACTTCGGGGACAATTTTCAAATTTAAAAGTAAGTCAGCTAATTTAAAATGTTTTTTTTTAGATCCAAAGAAGTTATCTATGGTTGGTTAGTTGCTTAGTAGTTGCAGCTTCGGTGGCTAGCGGGTAGTAACTCACTTATATTTTTAATTTAACAAATATATACACAATTTAAAAAGTAAATGGCTCGTTATATATTCATATTGAAACTAATACGTATAAAATATAATGTAATCTCCCGTGTCACGTGACTTTACATGACCGCTGTGGAAGCAGCGGTCACGTGATGCAAGTCTTTTCTAGTCTTTCCCCTAGGAATTTTTCCAGCTGTGGTGGTGGGAGGGGTGAAATTATGACACGTCTCACCTTTATGTTAATATTGTTTTATTTGATGCACTCCACTTTGAACTGCACCAATCCAGCGACTGCTGCATTTTAATAACTAGTATTAAAGGTGAATACACCAATATTTGCACAAGAATAATTTTTGTTTTAAACTCTGTGACACACTTTGCAGGGGGGATTTGGCATTTAATTTTTCTTGGTGTCTGGAAAAACATCTCCTTCTGCCCCCTTTATTTGACTTTCTGCCCCCTGTATTTTGGTCCAAGATCATTACTGGGCTGGCCCTATTAAAAACCTTCTACACCCCTGCTTAGTAGACTTAATGATTTTTAAGCCAGTATAAAAATGACTGAAACACAAATTTACATGTTTGGCATTATTGACCAATACCTTTGATTTAATTTATTTGTTAAGAACATCAACATGCATTACAGTGAACATTATAATAAAGTACATTTTTCTAGTGCAGAGAGGAAACAACCCATAGAAGCACTGATTTGATCTCATTTCAGAGAAAAATGGAACAGGTCAGATGCACCTAATAAATAAAATTACTAACAAACTCCGGAATCTTGTTTCTTTGCTTCACTGTTCTGGTGCTGAAAATATCACCAATGCGGATCAAAGGACATACACAGATGAATGCACCTCTTATTTATAATTTGGAAATTAGTGGGTGTGGTTTACATCAATAAATCTGAAATTGATATGGATTGATCAGAAGTTGTTCATTTATAAGCTATTGTTTATTTGAAAACTATTTACAGAGCAGCCTCAGAATTGAGATTAAAATTTTTGATCACAATAGTAAAGGAACTATTACAGAACAAGTTTTTCAATTAAATAAGAACATTAATATTTAAGTGCGTGAATTAATACATCTGAACTCATGCAGTAGGAACTAGGAAATATGAAATACTAGAACCAGACACAACTTTTTAATTTTGTTTTTATTTTAATTTGATTAAACTGATTTTTTCCTAACGTTGTTGGCATTTTTCCCACACACCGTTAAACAAAACAATGTTTATTAAGGTGTGTGTGTGTGTGTGTGTGTGTGTGTGTGTGTGTGTGTGTGTGTGTGTGTAAGAGAGAGAGAGAGAGTTAAAATTTAAAAAACCCGACCGGAGCGGAGGCAGTGACTGACGCGACGCAATCCGTTTTTAGCTCTGTCTTGTCAAATGCACCACATACGTTACAAAAAACGTAGCTTTAAATATTCAACCAAAAAAGAGGCGAGCTGAAGAAAACCTAGGGAGTCCTGAAGAAACGTGTGCAACAGTGAAGCAAGCGCAGAGAGATCCGTTGTCTGTGTGCGTGCGTGGATGCATGGGCTGGACTGAGCTCCCAGCCGCAGAGTTTTGTGTGTAGGGAGGGGCGGCGCTCAATGTGACTGGCCAATCACAGAGCGTGAAGACNCGTCAGTTACCCAATGAGGATTTTCCTTCAGCACAGTTACAGATTTTTACAAGTTTTACTTGTTTAATGCTCGTGTTCGTCAAAAATGCTTTATTCAATTCAATTCAATTCAATTTTATTTATAAAGCGCCAAATCACTACAAGAGTCATCTCAAGGCACTTCACATAATAAACATTCCAATCCAGGTCAGTTCATTAAGCCAATCAGAAATAATGTTTCCTATATAAGGAACCCAGCAAATTGCATCAAGTCACTGACTAGTGTCAGTGGTTTCACAGCAATCCTCATACCAAGCAAGCATGCAGCAACAGTGGAGAGGAAAACTCCCTTTTAACAGGAAGAAACCTCCAGAGAATCCTGGCTCAGTATAAGCAGCCATCCTCCACGACTCACTGGGGATCGAGAAGACAGAGCAGACACACACGCACACGCACGCACGCACACACACACACACACACACAATGTGTCTATAGTTACATTGTGATTTCTTAGTAAATATTCTATTTGGCGAGAGATAAACTTTATTGTATTTATCCTAGTGAATCTATAATTAAACGGGTAAACTAGTAGTAGCACATCCGTCAAGGAAAGCAAAAAGTTATCATCAGGAGAGGGAGAATGTTTAAGTGGTTAGCAGCAGTGTGCTAGAAGATGGCCCCCTCCTTGAGGCCACCACAGCTCAGTAGAACATCACTGTAGCTTCTTCTGGGGAGAAAAACACTTAGAGCATACCAGATCTGGCTCATCCCTAGCTGTAACCACCCTGCCCTGCCTCCTCCTCCTCCTCTTTGCTGCCTGCCGGCTGTGATCACAAGCAACAACAGAGTAGTTCCCGCTGCTTCTTCGGGAAACAGCGCAAAAAAAAAAATCAATAAAACTTGGGATCTTGTAGGAGTGGCGCTGGGATTTCAGCCATGGCAGACTGCCACGGCTACGCCTATGTAAGGGAAACACTGTGTTCTATTTAACCATTTTCTTTAACCAAGGAAGGGCAGCGTCCTTGTAAGTAAGACGCCTGCCCTCGCAAGACATCGCCTCGCAAGGCCAGGCGCCTTGACATTGAGAAACACCCAGTATAAACGTTTGGTTGCTAGAGGACTCTTACTCTGTCATGTTGAATCTGTTGAGATGACTGCTTCTTGAATGAATATAAGTTAGTGTGGTTATATTCATTGGCTTTGTTTGTTTATGATTTTCTCTTTCATCAGGGTTGATTTTCTGCTGACATCTTTTTGTCAACACCTATAAGCTACTTGTGCAGACTCTGATGAACTGAGAAATTACAGCTTTAATTTGTGTCTGTCTATTTTGCTGTCTGGTGCAGTCTTTCAACACATGACTTTGGTCTTTTACCTTTGGCCTTTGCAGTCTCTCATTCTTTCTGCTTTTCACCTGCTTTCATGAATCCTCCTGCCCCATTCAACCCACTGCTTTGGTTGTTTGCTTACAACCAAACAAAACCTCCACCTTTTCTTTCTTTTTGGTACTTTGATGAGGAGCAGGATGACCATGAATATCCATATTATTATGAGGAAACCACAGGCCTTCCCTCCTCATCTTCATCCCCCTCTCCCCAACCTGGGGACCACAAGCAGCAGGTAAAGTGGGAGCAAGAGAGAGGGAAGACACTAGTTGGGTTTGTGGAAGGGAAGGGCAATGAGAGAATGAGAGGAGCATTCAAACAAAAACACATTCTGATCATTTAAATATAATTCAAATTATCATAATTGCTGAAAAAAATTATTTGGAAATGTTTATAAAAGTTGTTTAAATTTAACTTCTGAAAGCCTCTCATCACTTCATACTTCCCTTTTATTTAATGTCTCATTTCCTCATTAAGAATGATCTCCTACANATTCGCCTTATTTCATCTACTTGTGTCACACAGGATTACTTTTGCGCCTTGTGATATTTTTGTCCTCATGTCATCCACATGTTGTCTTTTAAGTATGTGTGTTCACACGTGGCCATGTGAGGGCACTGGGGAACTGAAGGTCCAGCTGTGTCTCACACACACACACACACACACACACACACACACACACACACACACACACACACACACACGCACGCACGCACACATTTTCTACGTTTTTTATTACTACCTCTTGTAGAAGTAATTTGTCCAACTATTTTATTTTGTTCTTTTACAATTTAGACCTAAACTAAAAGTCTTTGAAAATAAATTTCTGAGAAAATATAATTACAGTTTCCATCATATAATGTAATATAAAAAGAGAATATGCAAATACAACTAAGTTTAGAAAACCTGAATTATTTTATCTTCCTTTTACATTATACATAAATACCATTTCATAACCACACAAGAAGACACTAATACTTTTGGTTTTCTGATTCTTTCTGGTGTTTCACACATTTTTAATTGCTTTCCTTGCATGTTATTTTAAAATAAACGTATTCTGTTTGGGTTCTTAATTTTGCACGATTGTTTAATGAAGGATCCTTATTGTCCTGCTACTTGCATGTTTGTGACGGAGATTTAAGAACACCGCATGCACTTACTTTAGTTTTGCATCATCTGATTATCTTTTTTATAGATTTCAAAATAGAGATATATTCAATGCCTAGTTTTACATCAAAGGTTTGTATGATGGACTGTGAACACTTGTATACTAGTTTAAAAATTCAGTGGTGCTGTATTACATCTATGGGTCGTAAGTTCACCTTGAAAGCTTGTTTAGATCTTAAACTATATTATCTTTTTATTAGTAGTGGCATGATTTACAAAAAATACCTGTGTATGGTCTTTATTCCCACATTTTATCATTTTATAAAGCACGTGTTTGCATGCCTTCTGAGTTGTTTCTTTTGCATGGCTGAACAGCTGGAACCTTTTCTGTTTTCCAGTTCAACTGTTTCATGCTTTATTACCCAGCAGGTCAATAATGTGTGAGATTTTTGTGTTGTGTGACTAGTGTGTGTGTGTGTGTGTGTGTGTGTGTTAAACAGCCACCTTTACCTGACCATTCACATCCTCAGTGCCTCTACTAAACCATGGTGCCCAGTTCCTAACTGAACAAAGATGCTGCTTTATCATGTGACAGTGGGAATGGCATTACTGGAGAGAACAGCAAAAATACCAGTTTAGAACTTAAGTCAAAGTAATGAAATTGTATTGTTTACTGTGCATTATAGGTTTGTTTTTCATAATATTGTTTATTTTAGATGTATTTTAAAACCTGATCTTCTGCTGTATCCAGTAATGCCTGCACAGTCTCAGCAAATCGTCCAAGCCTTAGCCATCTTTATGTCACTGTGTCTCAAAACATCCACTCTTGTCTTTTTCTCTTTCTGTCAATCCCTTGTTTGTGCTTTTCATCTCCCTCCCAATCCCTCTGTGTATCTTTGTCATTTTCTACCCTCTCTATGTTTTTTGTCTATGCACTTCTTCATACTAAACATTATAATCGTGGATATTAGAAGAAGGCACCCAGTGGGAAAGCAGCTCCCACTAAATCAACTAAACCCACTCCAGCTAAGTCAGTCAAGTCTGGACCTTACAAACTGGTCGTCAAGCCACCCATGCCCACCAAAGCTATCAAGTCCTCTACAGCTAAGCCATCCAAAGCTAAACCCACTGCTGCAGGCATCTTCTTGTCAAAGATCAAACCAACAACAGCAACTAAAGCCAAAACCACAGCTGTCCCAGTTAAGAATGGCAATGGTAAAACAGCTTCTCCAAAGAAACCCAGTGGTGCATCTAAAGGTAATGGCAATGCCAAAACTGAGGCCAAAAATGGGAAGCTTGTAGGTGAAACAAAAGTTAATGGAAAAGCCTCTGCCGAGAAGAAAACCAATGGAAATGGAAAAGCTACGGTTGGGTCTAAGGCGAATGGAAATGGCGGAGGTAAAACTACAACAAAGAAAGCCAATGGAAATGGCAAAACTACCACTGAAGTCAATGGCAAAGCTGAAAATAAAGTCAATGGTGTAGCAAAAGCAAATGGGAACAACAAAGTTTCTTCAGAAGCCAAAAAGAAAGATGTTAGCAAAGTGGCTGGAAATAAGGCAAAAAGTGAAACCACTACAAAAACGAACTCTGTAGATAGCACGGCCAAGTCAGCTGTTAATGTAGTCGCTACTAAAGCACCGAAACCCACAAAAATAACAAAACCAGAACCTACAAAGGTTTCTGCCACCAAATCTCCAAAAGCAAACATCGAAGAAAAAGCAGAGCTGAAAGAGAAGACAATGGCTAAAAGTGTGTTCAACAAAGTCCCTCCGATCAAATCAACAACCAAAAAGTTTTCTGTCCCAACAAAAGAAGCTCCAACACGTGCCCCTGTTCGACCTACGCTGCCCAGACCCACAAAGTTCAAGGACATGGACAACAACGTTAAGTCCCACCACAGACCTTTCCCACCGTTTGGTGAGACTGCACTGCGGGGAACTTCGGTCCCAGCTAAGAGAACCGACATTCCCCAACAGGTACAACATGAAGATTCATGTTTGGGTCAACATGTCCAGAGATGTTTGTCCCATCTTCCCAGTCTGTTTATCAGCCTTGACCATCATCAAAGTAAAATCTTTATATGCCTCTTTATTTTTGTCGTGTTTCATGACTAGTTGATCCTGCTTTAGGTCGACAGCCATGCACATTTTGATGATGCACAAGTTGGATGTCAGATTGGAAGTTGGTTCAAATCAGGCTACCAAGCTGACTGCGTTCTCATCTTTCCATATATCATATCATTCTGACAACCTTCCCACCTTCTTTGTATGATATGATCCAGCGGTGCACATTGAAGCATGGCTTCACTGTTCTTTACTTGATCTCATACTAAAACTGGATTTTAAAACCTGAGCAGCTAGAGGACTCCGTTTTTCTTCTTTATGGAAACAGTTAAAGTAATGGTCAAACAAATGAGCATGGATTCCTATGGTTAAGAAACGTCTTTCTTAAAAACAGCTTCACAGAATCTAGAGAACTTTTGAGTCTAACTTTATGACACTACATAGTTTGACCTCTTTTTTTTAAGGTGGAAAATGTGTCCATGTTCAGGAGTTGATAAAGTTAAATGTGTTGCTGGTTAATGTTCTGTGAGGCTGTTGGTTTCTGTGTTATTTGGTCTTCAATGGATGAAACTAAACATGCTGAAGCATCAAGCTGTAATGTTTCCGTCTTAAGGGATGGATATTTACCCTTTTTGGAAACTTGGCTTGTGAGCTTAAAACAGTGAAAATGGTTTAACAAAAGCATGAAAAGAAATTTCAGATAAGAAAAGTCAATAACTGTTAAAATTCTGCATCTGGCAAATTTTAAAGTCATTGATAATTCAATCCAAGCCTAATTGAAATTTCTTTTCTAAAATTAATTTTTACAGGTTTAAAATTGTGAGTTGCCAGTGAAACAAAAATGTGCCTGTCTGGCAATCACAATTTTATTTTGCTTTCCAATTTCTTCTTTTTTACTCATGACCTACAAGCAGATTATAAACTAACCCTGCTCTCAATCAAATCTGCTTACTTCCTCCCTGCTCACCACTTCCTGTCTACCTGACCAATCAGGATGTAGACACAGAATATTCTGAGGCTGGCCACACCCCTACAGAGACTGATTATTACTATGAAGAGATGGTCCCACAGCCAGACGGTGAGGTGGTTGGACAAGAAGAAATACCTGTACAGGTAAAAAGAAACGGACACACATCAAATCTAGCTTTTACATATCTTAGAGAATAAGATAGGATTAGTTCAGTAAAATCCAGGATCTCTAAAGTTAACACAATACAACTGAACCAACTGAATCAAATGAAAACGGTGTACCTGTATGACTGTGAGCCCAGTCTTAAGTAGATTAACAAAGTAGTAATACCTCTGTTCCTCTTTACTCTTCTAACACACACTAATCTGTTAAAGGCACCGATGCCTTGTAACAAGATGTGAGAGAAAACGTGTTTTAAAAAAGAATGTACCACATTCATCTGCGTTTATCATCAGATATTTTTATGTGGTTCTCTTTTTCTCTAACAAGATTTGCTGTTTGTTCTCATCTCAAGAATCTTGGATGATATTGTTGGCATCTTGAGATGAGAACAAAAATCTTGTGGAAAACAGGTCCACATGTGAGTATTTGATGTTCATATTTAACCACAGAAACAAAAGCAGATGAATATAATGCATTCTTGTTTGAAAGTACTTAACAGAGTACAGTTGTTAATGAGTTACTTCATTGTATTTATGTTTAGAAACAAGATGGGTATCTGACAGCTCATTTGCAACATAAAGCACATTTGTATTTTTTTAGTTTGTTGGATTTATTTGTTTTGATATTAAGTTTTAATGCTACAATGTTTAGCTATGTTTACTCGGGTAAAAACAACAAAAAGAAAAAACTAACACGTTTGTGTTCAAAAGGCTTTGAATGTGCTACATTCTGCCTGTTTATTTTTGAGAAAATGTAATATATATTCCCAATGGATTTTTATTAGTAGTATACCGTGTATGGTAAGTACAGACGCAAGATACCGTTTTTGGCTTTGCATGGTACAGCAGATAGAAGAAGCCCGTTTTCACAAAGTTTGTTGTTATCTCTTCTGTGATATCTAGAACCTAAGTTAAGTTGATTAGAATGTACTTTTATTTTCAAACTCATAAATAAATATGAATACTCATGGATCGATAATGAAAGGCTTTGGTGAAAACCTGCTGCTGTCAGCGAATATTAAGTAATTGACATAAGACTTAAAGTGACAGGACACATCTGAAAAAGTCAGCCTGGATCAACATTAGGCACTATCTCTGAGCTCTACATGTCTTTTTTTGTCCTAATGTCACATTATATTTGCAAAAGGTAAGATTAATTTATTTGAATGTGCTCCTTTCTTTCATACCTTCTTGTTTTTGCTGTTCATCTTCTTTTACTAACATCTTTCCATCCTGCTCATCTCCTTACTGCTTCTTCCATCCTTTTCTTCCCTTGTTTAATTCTTCCTTTTCGGACCTCTGTATCCTTCCTATTGCGGCTTTACTGAACCCATCGTAGCCCCAGGTCGAACCAGCCTTGGTGGGAGAGGAGGTAGATGCCACCAAAGCGGGCGATGTTGGTGAAGAAGTCTTCACTGAGGAGTATGTGACTGGAGATGTGGGCCTTAAGGAATACGACTATGCCTACAGAGACTACAATGAGCCCTTACCAGAGACCGGAGAGGTCGATGCCTACATGGGGCCCGCCTTGTCCGCTGTGACGGATGAGGGAGGCGTAAGTCATTTTGCTGCTGAGGCAAAAAGAAAAATCAGTTTCAACCAACAAATTGTTTTCAGTGTCCTCCAAGATGATATTGAGTTTTTTTTACCTGTCACAGTTCAATACAGGAAAATATTTCTTTAATTTACTAAGTTTTTTTTTAATGAGACAGAAATTCTTATTTGTAGTGGTTAACAAGACCGCACTTGCCTTTAAATTGTGTTCCCCCACCCCCTCTTTCCAAAACCTGCCATAGTTCTGCGATAATGTCAACAAGCTTTGTTTAATCGTTCACTATCGTCCACTTATCCGGGGTTGGGTCGCGGGGGCAGTAGCCTAAGCAGGGAGGCCCCGACTTTCCCCTCCCTAGCAACTTCGGCCAGCTGCTCCGAGGGAATCCCAAGGACTTCCCTGACCAGCTGAGAGACATAGTCCCTCAAGCGTGTCCTGGGTGTTCCCTTGAATCTTCTCCCAGTTGGACATACCCGGAATACCTCACCAGAGGGTATCCTAACCAGATGCCCGAGCCACCTCAACTTGCTACTCGTGATGTGGAGGAGCAGCGGGTCTACACCTCTGAGCCCCTTCCGGATGACTGAGCTTCTCGCCCCATCTCTATAGGAGAGCCCAGACACTGTGGAAATAACTCATTTTGGCCGCTCGTATCTGCAGTCTCACTCTTTAGGTCACTACCCAAAGCTTGTGACCATAGATGAGGGTAGGAACGTAGATCAACTAGTAAATCAAGAGCTTCAGAATCGGTGACAAAGGGCAGCCTTGGCGGAGTCCAACTCTCACGGAAAACGAGCCTGACACTGTGGGAAATGCGTACCAAGCTCTGACACCGGTCATGCAGGGACCTAACAGCTCGTATCAAAGGGCCTTGTACCCCATACTCCGAAACTACCCCCCACAAGGCCCCCCCAAGGTACGCGGTCGAACACCTTCAAATCCACAAAACACTTGTAGATTAGTTGGGAAAACTCCCACACACCTTCCAGGACGCCCTAAGGGTAAAGAGCCGGTCCAGTGTTCCAAAGCCAGAATGGAAACCATATTGCTCCTCCCTCTGTAGTTGGAACACATTCTGCGGTCCCCCTTTTAAACCCTCCCACTGTCTTTATGGGTGACCTCTCGAGGAAAGTTGACCATTGGGCAGAATTGATGGTTTATCCCTTGAGGTCCACGTGACGGGGGTAGGGTGGTGCTCACTCCTCACCCCTGCCATATGGACCCAAGGGATAAACCATCAACCCTGCTCAATGGTCAACTTTCCTCGTGGGGTCATACCCATTAGAACAGTGGGAGGGTTAAATAAGGGCCATTCCCATCTGTACCGGGTCGGCCCGGGCCGGGTAGCGTAGTTTGTTTACATATCTGGGTGGCCTGGTATTTTTCGGGGCCAACCAAGGCTCATTCTCAGCCCTCTTCTTGAGGGGGTCTGCTTCAGGCCGACCAGGGCCAACACACCCACTGCTGACAGCAAATTCACACCTTTCATTAGAGCAAGCCTCTGATTGGTGGGTAGAATCAGCCCACATGGGCTTAAGGCAAGGATGTGTGTAATCAACCGGGCCAGGCTGGGGCCGACTGGGGCTACCCAGCCCGGGCCGACCCGGTACAGATGGGAATGAGCCAATAGAGGGACCACCACCCCGGTCTGCCAATCCAGTTGAACTGTCCCCGATGTCCATACGATATTGCTCTAGTTAAATTTTACTAGATAAAATTTGTTTTTTAAGCTAAAAATGTTCAACTTTAAATTTCAGTTGTTTCTACGACAAGCTCAATCAGTCAAAGAGGAACACATATTTGAATGCAATTCAAGACCTTGAAGGTGTGTTAGTGGTTGAAACTGACTTTTTCAATGACAATAATGCTTTAGCTGTTACCAAAGTAAAAGCTGTTGGGAATACTAATAAATGTAAGCAGTAGCTCTCACATACACTGAAAAAAAGGCATTTTTAAGTAAAACGGTCAATAATGTCGTTTTCTCAGTGTATGGCTTTTTATTGTTATTGCTAAGCTTTTTCATGCAATAAGTGTTGAAAAGTAATGGACCCGCTCGGTGGAAAACATAATAGTCAATGATGTTTGAAGGAAGGCTTTCATGCCTTTCACAACAACACAGGTTGTAAATTTGTTCTTTTACTATAATACAGGAAACGTTTTAGTTTATTTTCTTGGTGCCTGTTGTATATTTTAATGAACTAGACTTTTGTTTTGCTTTGCAGTTTCCTGTGTAAGTATGTTTATAATGACAGAACTATGTTCCTGGGTACTTGTGTTTTCCCTCAGGCCGCCTTTAGAGGCCAGAAAGGAGAAAAGGGAGAACCTGCTGTTTTGGAGCCTGTGAGTTGCAAATTCTCTTGAGCTTTTTATTTAGAGGGTCTGAGTTTGTAAAATGATGAAAACTTTACCCCATCATAAGATATGAATTCTGGGTTTTTAAAGGAGCCAATAATTAGAAGTTAAAATTGGAGAAAGACTCCAAGGTTTTTGGCCAGTTATTTATTCAGCTCATATTTGAGAAGTATTCTCTTTTATTGTGTTTATATTTTAAATTATTTTCTATTATTAAATTTCTGCAAGGTGCATTCTGTTTTCTTTCTTTTTTTAATTCTCAGTTGTTTTATTTATTTTGTCCATTTTAGGGCATGTTAATAGAAGGTCCCCCAGGGCCTGAAGGGCCTGCAGTAAGTCCGTCATATTTATTTAGTCTTTATGAAAATTATTAGACCTTATGATTTTCCTCATTTCAACTGGTATTTTTAAGTTGCACTTCTACTCTGCTGAAAAATATACAAATCCTACATTTCCTTTTCAAGGGACCGTCTGGACCTCCTGGATCATCTGGACCTCCTGGTTCTGTGGGAGACCCTGGAGAGAGGGTAAGTAATTATTTCTTCTTTATTCTATTCAGGGCAGATTTGTGCATCAGTAGTTCTGAGGATTGTGTAATTACTGCTATTTTAGAGCTTTTTCTACACTTCTGTCAGCTTCATCAATCCTCTTCACCCTGCAGGGTCCTCCTGGTAAAGCTGGTCTGCCTGGGGCTGATGGAGTCCCTGGACCTCCTGGAACCTCAGTCATGCTTCCTGTGAGTCACTTGTACCTTTTGATCATGGGTGTGATTCTGCATTTTCACTAGATTTAGTCGTTTTGTGTTTAACTCAGACTGATATATGGAATTTTCATTATGGTCGCTCAACCAAACAATTTGGTCAATCAGCTACATCTTACAAAGACATTTTGGGTTCTGTTTGTTAGTTTTTGTAGTTCAGTTATATTGTCTCCGATTCGACACACGGATCTGCTTCATATCTTCTGTTTTTCTTCCTTTCTTTGCAGTTCCGTTTTGGGCAGGGTGGCGGCGATAAGGGTCCCGTTGTCTCTGCACAGGAGGCCCAGGCAGCCGCCATCTTGTCTCAGGCTAGGGTCAGTCAGAAACTTTTATGTCACCTGTTCACTGTGCACTTAGGGGATGTCTGATGCTTTACTGTTACCCAGTTAGAAATAGATTTATACCATTTTGGGCAGGTTTTAATTTTCCTTGCATAGAAAAAGCCATTTTAATTAGAAAAATGCACCAAAATTCAAATTAAATTTGTGACAATTGAAACTTGGGCTGAAAGTTTAATACAGGCTGCTAACGTAAAACCTACAGAAAATATTTCTGATTTAGAAAGAAGATTTCTGCCACAGATTCCTGATAAACAGCCGCATCATCACTATTGATTTAGAGATGTAACTTTCTTTAGATGGCACTGAAAGGACCTCCTGGACCAATGGGATTCACCGGGCGCCCTGGACCTGTGGTATGTTTCCTTTTGTTTGGTTGTTTATACCAAGAGGTTTTTTTTTTTTTATTGTTAACAATGTTTTACTCTAACAGATTATTCATGAACTCTTTATTATGGTTCATTGAACTGCGCCGGCCCAAAGATTTCAGACACATTTTTTTTTATGATTTTGTTTTGTGTTGCAAATGTAATTGTTTTCATTTAAATATGTATGTCAACAAATTAATTGTTTCATTTGTTGTAGGGAAGTCCAGGAAGCTCTGGGCTGAAGGGAGAAAGTGGAGATCCTGGTCCTCAGGTAAACCAGTCGCTTCTCCAAACTGGTGTTGATCATTTATACCGGCCACCAATCACAGACATTTGTTTGTTTGTTTGTTTGTTTTTAGGGCCCCAGAGGATCACAGGGGTTGCTGGGTCCTCCGGGTAAATCAGGAAGAAGAGTGAGTAGAAACAGCCACTTTGTTTCTGTTTAGTTTTTATTTGTTGTATTTGTTGTTATCACAGATTCTACACATGCTAACACAGAGATTATAGTTTATAACAAACACTTGTGTTTTTTCAGAGGTCCAGGATAGCTCTTTGTGTTTTTTTATAAGGTCGTTTTGGTCCTGTAATCTTTTTATACAAACACGACCAAACAGAATCTTATTTGGGTTGTTTTAGTAGGTAAAAACAGACTTTACATTTAAAGTTTTAAAACATTTTAATATTGTCTGCTTGTGCTCTCAGGGTCGCGCTGGTGCTGATGGGCCTCGGGGAATGCCCGGAGAGCCCGGATCTAAAGTAAAGTATTCACTCTGTTATCATATTTGTCAAATAAAAACACAGGTTATTCCCTAAATAATAAATATTTGTGTTTTTTATCTATTCTGTTTGGTGTAGTCGTTGTGCCTTATGGTTTGTGTGTTCGTCTCAGGGCGATCGTGGCTTTGATGGTCTTCCTGGTTTGCCTGGTGACAAAGGACACAGGGTAAGTTCTTGGTAATGTGTAATGTATCCATGTGATATCATCGACGCTTGAATAACTGTTTGGGTTTTTTGGAAGTAGATGAAGTTTTCTGTGTTCTGATTTCTTCTGCTTTGGATCTTGTCAGGGTGACCCGGGACCAATGGGACCACCAGGATCTCAAGGAGAAGATGGAGAGAGGGTACGCACTGAAACAGAAAAACATCTAAAATACTTCAGTAATCTTACTTTGTGTTACTTTATATCAGTTTTGTCAGCATGTATTCACTCTTGTTTCTGTTTGTAGGGAGACGATGGAGACGTCGGACCCAGGGGTCTCCCAGGTGAACCCGTGAGTGTTTCCATGGCAACCAAAGAGATTTAACAGCTCATTTTGTTGATTTATATTGGCTGTGCATATTTACACATAATTTATTCACATACCGTATTTTCCAGACTATAAGTTGGACTTTTTTTCATAGTCTGGCTGGTCCAGCGACTTATATACCAAAGTGACTTATGTACCAAATTATGTGTACCGTGCTGCTGCGGGCCGGCTCCAGACCAGGAATGAGCTCCCCTGCCCCGCCATCACCTGCTGGAGACCGTTGCGCGCTGCTGCGGGCCGGCTCCGGTCCAGGTTTCAGCTCCTCTGCCCCGCTGGGAGGGTTTCAAACACCGCCATCACCTGCTGCAGCCTGTGGCAGGCGGGGTACTGCGGGCGCTCTCCCCACCCACTGGGAGGGTTTGAAACACTGCCATATTCTGCTGGAGACCGTGGCGCGCCCTGATTGTTTATTCTGTTATTATTACCGGTACTTGTCTTGCAATGTGAAACGCTTGGTCTCAGATTTTGTAAGAAAAGTAATAAAATTTCCCCCCAAAATGCGACTTATAGTGCGACTTATATATGTTTTTTTCTTCATTATACATTTTATGGCTGGTGCGACTTTTACTGCGGAAAATACGGTAGTTGAATTTGAGAGTGTTGTTTTAGACCTTGAGTTTTCCCTGTTACTGAGTTTTATCTTACCCTAGATGTGTTTCTGTCTTTGTCTTTAGGGACCCCGTGGTCTGCTCGGGCCTAAAGGTCCTCCAGGAATCTCTGGACCTCCTGTAAGTAAACCACACAACACCCACAGCCATGCCTGAAGCAACAGTCTGTATCCTGATATGACAGCCGGGAAAGCTACTGATCTAGAAATTAGGATGTGATGTTCCCAAAGTTTCTTCAGTTTCTGCTGAAGGGAGGATTCTGGCAGCCATTTTTGACATCTACGCCATATATTTATATCTAACAAAGCTGTTTTAGTGTAGTGTGACTTTTTTGTTTTGTTTTTATCTTGTTTTCATGAATCAGAATATTACAACAGAACTTTATAGATATTGATGTTTAAAATGATGGACTTTCTCATCACCAGTGTCTGATTTGCTGTGATTAAAGAATAAAAAGGGCATTTTCACTTTCTACCTGCAAAAAAGTGCTCTGATATAAACCAGTGAGGAAGTTGTTCACATGGGCAGCAAATGTTTTTTACTGTGTGCTCTCTCTCTCCTTCCAGGGTGTACGAGGAAATGATGGCCCTCATGGTCCCAAAGGAAATTTGGTCAGTATTGGTTAAAGCTTCTTTCCGGAGTATTTCTCTTATCCGATGGCACCATCTAGTGGCTGACAAGCATATCACACAAAAACGCTGTTCCAGTTTTTTTTTAAGATGGCGACTTCACGTTTCTGTTTATAAATGTGCTTCTGTAGCGACAAACAGCAAAAACACGTTGTTTTACGAGTATTATTCTCCTGTCATGTTGTGTTCTCACATATTTATATTTTAGAGACTTTCTTGTCCGTGAAAAGTTCATCAACTCTGCATCAGCCGAGGTATTCCTTAAATTTGAAGCAAGTAAGCGGTAGTCTAACGCTATTGGTTAGTTCTGGTTGGCGCTCAGTTTCCTATTGCACGACGCTCTGCAGGGCAGGGGCTTGGTTAGCAAAAAAAAAAAGACGTATCGCTTACATTTTATCACAGGACATGATGAGACAATCGCTTTTACGGATTTCTGACAAATTATACATCATTTCTGAAACGGGAAAACTCCGGAAAGCAGCTTTAACATGTCATCATGAAATTATCAGATTATTTACAAGTAGGATCTGAACTGTACAGCCAGTCATTTCATACATTTTACTACTCCTTTTGTACCTTCCAGTCACTTTTTATTTTATCTCTCAGGGTCCTCAAGGTGAGCCCGGACCTCCAGGCCAGCAGGGAACTCCAGGAACTCAGGTGAGACAACCTACCTGCCATTTGATGGTTTTTAGGAGTAAGAAGCTGCATCACTGGTATCATTGCCTTTATGTGACAGACCGACGTTTCTGCAGTTTTATTGTTCCTGTGTTGCTGAAGAATCCCCTGCTCTCTAGTGTGCTCTCTAGTAATTTACAGGCTGCATCCCCTTTGGGGGTGTGTCTTTTCTGCATTTGCGACATTTAGAGTAAAGAATACATAATTGATTTTATATTTGTTGTTTTTGCAGGGAATGCCAGGACCTCAGGGAGCTATTGGACCTCCAGGAGAGAAAGTAAGTAACCCAGAATTTGTGTCCTAGATACTAGAAATACATTAAAATGTTGAAATCCTCAAAGACCCTGCTGCTAGTTCCAGATCTTCCTCATGTTTAACTATTGTCTTCATAAACCAGATGCCCTAATAACAAAAATCTAAAATAACCATGAACCTTATTTTTCAGCTTGTATTTTGGACAAACCAGCAGCAGTATAGATGTTAAACTGGTTTCACAAAAAGAATAGAAATACTGATATCCACTAAGGAATGTGAGATTCTATATCCACTGGGTCTGGAAATGCTAGAAATTAAGATTAGTCTTGGATTATATAGTTACCGTAATTTCCGGACTATAGAGCGTACCTCAATATAAGCCGCACCAACAAAAAAAAAATGTTTTCTATACACACACGCCGCACTCAAACACAAGCCGCGGCGCAGCAGCCACATGCAGGTCTCCGGCGCACAGCGCATGTACGGCCATAACATGAGATAATTAGACAGAAAGTCGCTACACGGAGGTTTTTCGTTGTTTTAATTCAACAAAACGAATTTTAAGCACAGGTGAACGTGCCTGCAAGTTTAGAAAAGAAAACAGCACTGATAGCATTCATATTTCTGGATGATTAGAAAATAAAAACTGCACACAAAACATGCCTGGTTAGTAAATAAAACACACTTTCCTACCAGAAGAAATCATTCGCTCTCATCTTCCTCTTGCGCACTAAAGCCATTAAAGTCCTCTTCTTCAGTGTCGGAGCTGAACAGCCTCAGAAGAGCTTCGTCACAAACCTTTTCTGTGGCGATGTCGGTGTCGCTGTCCGTGTTGCTGTCATCATCCCCGAGTGAAGCTGGCTTGAATGAGTTCTTCCCGCTGCCGTCTCCAGCGCCGAACCATGGATTCATTCATGCCAAGCTTACGTGCGGCAGCACTGTTTCCCTCCTTTACTGCCAGATCGATGGCCTTCAACTTAAATGCGGCATCATATGAACTCATACGTGTAGTTACCATGATGAGGGGGTATGGATTTGAAAAAAATTCTTCGTTGTGCCGGCTGCTTGCATGTGCTAAATTAAAATGAGCACTTTCTTCGATTTCCACGTTTGACTTCCACCTGTTTCACTTTCTGCTAAAGCGCCCCCTAGTGGCAGGTGAAGGAAAATCTTCAGTAAAGCCGCACCTCATTATAAGCGGCATGATTCAAAGCGTGGGAAAAAAGTAGCGGCTTATAGTCCGGAAAATACGGTACTCGGATTAAGCTCATGACCACTTTGTGCTTCTTTCTAGGGTCCCACTGGAAAACCGGGTTTACCAGGAATGCCTGGAGCGGACGGCCCTCCTGTAAGTTTCCCTTTTAAAATATTAAATATGATTTTATGTATTTTTATTTGTCCAGAGACTCAAGCCCCGTTTTCTGTTCTCAGGGTCACCCAGGAAAGGAGGGTCCGTCAGGCACTAAAGGAAACCAGGTAGGTGTCGATTTAAACCACCTAATCTGTTTCAACCTAAACTTTTTTCTGTGTGGATTTAGAATAATTAGAGTAGATCATTGTGGTTTTAGTTGCCTTATGCTTTTAACTCATCTTCCTGATCATCTCCAGGGTCCCAACGGTCCTCAAGGAGCCATCGGCTATCCTGGCCCTCGTGGCATCAAGGTCGGAACATTTATTTAATTTTTATCAAAATGTTCATAGATACCAACACATTTTCTGTTCATGTCACTTAATTATGAGTGGCTGCCGATATCCAATACTTTAAAAATGCATTAAAATAAGAAAACGGGGGAACACACCTGAGTTGTACTCACCAGAGGTGGTCAGACTGCCGTGAGACCACATGCTGATGCGGTTGGCCCTGGGTTCCTCCTAATGTGAGACAATGTTGAACCCCATGGCTAAAGCGTGTCAGCAGTTTCTGCAAGAGCAAGGCATTGATGCTATAGACTGCTCCGCCCGTTTCCCAGACCCGAGTCCAGTTGAACACTTCTAGGACATCATGTCTCGCTCCATCCACCAACACCACGTTGCACCACAGACAGTCCAGGAGCTGGCAGATGTTTTAGTCCAGGTAGCAGCAGTAGCTCAGGAGGTTGAGGGGGTTGTCCAGTTATCAGAAGGTTGTAGCGGTGTAGATTGACTTCGTATTTATTAAATGATCAATAAGATGTGGTGTTTCATATAAATTTGAAATATCAATCTGATTGATCTTTGAATTAACGTTCCTTTAGGTTCTTTGACTCTTCAGGGAACACACACTTCATATTAATTCAAACAGTCAAGGATATAGTTTATAAAAATGAGTTTAATTCTATTTTCTAAACTAATGATTAAACATGACAAAGTATGGATGAGATGATGGTTGTACAGCATAACAGATGATGAATGAAATGGTGGAATGTGAGCTACATGTTTCAGATGTCTGAGTTTTAAAATCAGTTTGGCTGTATGGATTAATAAGCTAGATTGTTCATAAAACCATCCGATGCCATTTGTGCTGAGTCTACGCACCCTTGTATGAAGGTCCACGTGAGATCCAGGGGGTCAAGAGGTCAGGATGGAGACCTCCGACTAGGGCAGCTCAATTAATCGATTTTTAATCCCAATTATGATCTGAGTTTTGAACAATTATAAAAACAAAACAAGCCGATTATTTGCTCCTCCCACTTGCACTGCCCTGAGTTGCAAATGAAACGCTCCTCCCACAGTGTTGCCAACTTAGCGACTTTGACGCTATTTCTAGTAGCTTTTCAGACCCCCTTCTTGACTTTTTCAATCGTAAAAATATCTAGCGAACACCTCAGAAACATCTCTGGTAACCCTTAGCTACTTTCTAGACAACTGTCGTTGACATTTCTTGCAGGTTAGCTAAACACTCCGCCTGCGCTCCGGACCGTTCTTCAGGACATTAGGAAAGGGAATGATGCAGTGATGTGTCAGTTGCTAAAGAAACGGCTCTTAGAGCCGGCTCCCTGTTGGATTAAACAGAGTGAGTGACACACACCGTAACTGCGGGCTCCTGAGCCGCTAAAAACAGCTAAATGTGTGCGTGCTAAACACACGTACCGCTTGCCCATGATTGCTGTGAAACCGGGTTGGGGTGTGGGGGGGTGCAGCTGTGGTTGGAACAATTATTACATTAACTGATGGACCTATAAATAAATAGTTTATAAATAAGGTAGAAATAGATAGAAATAAGTTCCTCACGCTGATAAACAATAACTAATCTCTCTGAGGACACAGTGCTGCACTCTCCTACAGCACCTTGACATGACTAAATAAATGTTATACAACATTTTATGAACATCAATTTATTTGCATTTATTATGAATGCTTCTGTATAGTTCTTGCTGTCAATATTTGCAAGATATTGGTATTTGGGTCTGTACTGGTTAGACTTAAATGAGTTAAACCAAGGTCAATAACCCTTGGGTCATAGACTATGAGCTATAAGTACATTGGTCTTTTTATACTGGGAATCAGGAATTATTTTAGTGATCATCTTGTTTCTTATTTAATTTTGTCCTGATTGTGCCCTGAGCAATTTTATGACTGAACAAAAACAAATAAAATCAACATAAATTGAAAAATCATCTTAAATAATCGAGATCTCAATTTCAGTCACAATAATCGTGATTATTATTTTTGCCATAATCGAGCAGCCCTACTACCTCCGAGCATGACCCATCTAGTCTGAGATACCTTCAGGTGATGGCAGGAAGCTGGAGTGTCTATTTTGCATCTGAGGCTGTTGTGTCTGATGTCACTTGCAAGCTTTGCAGAGCAATGTTTTGACCTGAGGTCAGATAAGAGGGTGGTCCCAAATGCTTGCTCACTGGTCGGCCTAAACCGAGTGAACTCTGAAGAACTAACTAGATCAGGAAGTGATCCTTGTCTATATCCAATGTTTACAAATCAGAATTTGACACATTTAAAGGCGTTGCCAGACAGATGTGATGCATCCCTGGATGTGTGATGCAGTTTGTGTCTACAAGTAAATTTCTGGTAATTTCTGATTAAATATTTGACCTTTTGGTAAGTTACAAGGTTCAATCCTGGCTCCCACCAGAGAATGCTGCTGTTGTGTCCCTGGGCAAAACTCCTAACCCGACTTGCTTGATGGTGGTGGTTGGAGAGACTGGTGGCGCCAGTGTATGGCAGTCTCTGCTGTCAATGCGCCCCAGGGCAGCTGTGGCTACAATATAGCTCATCATCACCAGCGTGTGAATGAGTGAATGACCGATTATGTTGTGAGGTTGTAGAACCCTGTGAGGAGATCCCTCAGGAGACCATCCTCCACCTCATCAGGAGCATGCCCAAGAGTTGTAGAGATCATACAAACGTGGAGGCCACACCCACTACTGAGCCTCATTTTCTTTTGTTTTAAGGACGTGACATCAAAGCTGGACCAGCCTGTTGTTTTTCCACTTTTATTTTGAGTACGACTCCAAATCCAGACCTCCGTGGGTTATGTTTGATTTCCATTCATAATTTTTGTGTTTGTTGTCGGCACGTTCAGCTACAGAACATTCAGATCTAGTCTTATTTTTGTGTTACCTTTATTTTTTGAACAGTGTATTAACTCATATACTGCCAATGATGACAAAAGTCAACATTTTAAATCCAACCGTTCACTGCCATTTGCATGTTTTTACTGTGTGGGCGTCGGACGAGCCCCCGCACCGTGAGAACAAACATCTCGGCTCTAAAGCCGATCTTCATCCGCGTACGTCACGTGATCAGGAAGCAGAACATCCAGGTGTTAGGAGATCGTTTTGGGCCGCTGCTGTAAAAAAAAAAAAAGTGAGGTGCGAACTGGAAAAGCTTCTGTCGATCACAATTCAACAAAGGATTATGAAAGAACGGATAACGCTCGAAACGCGCGGACTCTTCCTGATGTAAGAGGTGGGTCTCCGCTTTGTTTTGGCCTCGACATCATCCTAGCGCGCAACGTTCTGTGACTCTTAAAAAATGGCGAGAAACGCTGGCAGCGAATGAGTTAATGATATATTTTAAAGTTTTTTCATGTCATATTTGAAAAGATTAAACCACCAAACATTTTGTTTTGATTGCAGGGAGTGCAAGGAATCCGCGGTCTAAAGGGTCACAAAGGAGAGAAGGTAACTCCTGCGTTACCGCCTAAAATCAGTCATGTGAAATGTCCTAAATATCCTCGATTGACAGATAACTGTTTTTGTTTGTAGGGAGAAGATGGCTTCCCAGGAATTAAGGGAGATTTTGGCATCAAGGGAGAGAGGGTAAAATAAATGATAGCTAATAAGTTTGTGGTGGATAAGATTAGATGATGTTTCAGTCCTGTTTCATGTTTGCTTTATTTGACTGTTGTTATCTGATGTTCCTCACTGGTAGGGTGAGATTGGAGTTTCAGGGCCCAGAGGAGAAGATGGCCCAGAGGGACCAAAGGGTCGTGTTGGACCTCCTGGAGAACTCGGACCAATTGGGCTTGCTGGAGAGAAGGTACGACCGTTTAAATCAGAGAAGAATATAAAGATGAGCTCATTGTTGTACTTCCTTTTGTGGTTTATGGAACAAAGGGTGACATTTTTTACTTTGTGTGGCATTTTAATTAGTTTTAAAAGAGGATGTCACATAATACAGGACTTCTGGTTTAATGTCACAGGCGTGCGTTGTGCTGACTGCAGTTCCTCTAACGACCACACGTGCGCGCTGCAGCTTTAAATCAAAAATAACTTTAGGCCCTAGGCCTTTTTCTTTGGGCCCTGGCGCCTCCCAATCAGGGGCCTTTGGAGTTTCATGTCCCAAGTGTCAGTGGTTGTTTGCATTACCCGAGCACAGCTACAGCTACAGTCAAAACAGTTTAGATTGTAAACAAAGCTCTTTTTGGTTTTTGACACATTAAGATAAAATAATACTTGAACTTTATTTTAGAAGAGCTGCCCTGTGTGAAAGTGCTGACAGGATGGAGGTTGTGAGTTCAAATTCGTCGTCGTCGTCTTCCTCCGCTTATCCGGGTCCGGGTCGCGGGGGCAGCATCCCAACTAGGGAGCTCCAGGCCGTCCTCTCCCCGGCCTTGTCCACCAGCTCCTCCGGCAGGACCCCAAGGCGTTCCCGGACCAGATTGGAGATGTAACCTCTCCAACGTGTCCTGGGTCGACCCGGGGGCCTTCTGCCGGCAGGACATGCCCGAAACACCTCCCCGGGGAGGCGTCCAGGAGGCATCCTGACCAGATGCCCAAACCACCTCAAC
>SSNQ01033979.1:134236-161485 GCA_006942095.1 Nothobranchius kuhntae
ATCAGAGAAGAATATAAAGATGAGCTCATTGTTGTACTTCCTTTTGTGGTTTATGGAACAAAGGGTGACATTTTTTACTTTGTGGCATTTTAATTAGTTTTAAAAGAGGATGTTACATAATACAGGACTTCTGGTTAAATGTCACAGGCGTGCGTTGTGCTGACTGCAGTTCCTCTAACGACCACACGTGCGCGCTGCAGCTTTAAATCAAAAATAACTTTAGGCCCTAGGCCTTTTTTCTTTGTGCCCTGGCGCCTCCCAATCAGGGGCCTTTGGAGTTTCATGTCCCAAGTGTCAGTGGTTGTTTGCATTACCCAAGCACAGCTACAGCTACAGTCAAAACAGTTTAGATTGTAAACAAAGCTCTTTTTGGTTTTTGACACATTAAGATAAAATAATACTTGAACTTTATTTTAGAAGAGCTGCCCTGTGTGAAAGTGCTGACAGGATGGAGGTTGTGAGTTCAAATTCCATTTAGGAAATTTAGTCAATTGTTTTATTTATTCCAGGGATCCTCAACTACATTTGTTCAAGTTTTTTTTTCCAGCAGACACCAGTGAAGGCCAGATGCTCTTCTAAAATAAAGTTCAAACATCATTGTATCAAAATGGCCTTGTTTCCCATCTGGGCTGTTTGATTGTGGTTTTAGTTGTTTGGAGAATGTGTGGACAGTTGTAGATGTCTGGGACATGAAACTGTAGAGGCCCCCAGTTGGGGGGTGTTAGGGTTTAACAGGTTAAACAGGAACATTAAAGGTAGATACATATTGATTAGTTTTATATGGTGATGTATATCAGTATCAACAGATGTGGAAAATAAGATAATATGTCGCCCACCCCTGTTCTAAATGTTTTATTTTAGCTTTATTAAACTAAACATGTTTCCTCTAAATTTGCTGCAGGACACAATAACTCAACTACAGCATCTGAGAATAAAACTAGCTGCTTGTTTCCTTTTCTACCTAAACATTTACCTGAAACCCGCTAATAAACTTTTTGTGCATTTTATGACATCGTTGACATTTTTCCAGGGTAAACTTGGTGTACCTGGACTTCCTGGATACCCTGGAAGACAAGGACCCAAGGTAAATAAACACTTGTACATCAGAAGTTAAATGTTTCTATAATTACTGATATAAAGATTTTTGTTTTTAGGGATCTCTTGGATTCCCTGGATTTCCTGGTTCTAATGGAGAGAAGGGAACGCGGGTGAGCTGTTATACTTGTTATCAAAGCAGGAGTTACCTTCCTGAAACATTAAAACTAGTGATGATTTTACCCAGATGTAGTCGTGCTCTATTAGTTTGTAACTTGTTTTCTTTTTTTAAATCAGGGTGTTTCTGGAAAACAAGGGCCAAGAGGACAAAGAGGACCAACGGTAAAGTTCTCATTTACTCAGAGCTCCTAGTCAGACCAGAGGAACTAAACAGAAGCTGATTTGTGTCGACATCATTTAGCACCAGTGCAGTTACAATTATAGCCACTGGGGGTCAGCAGAGACTACCTTTGGTCAGTAACAGTTTAGGTGGTGTTGCACTGTGCTTATAATGATTCAATTCAGGTTTATTTATACAGCGCCAAATCACGACCAGAGTCGTCTCAAGGACCTTCACACAGTAAACATTCCAATTCAGGTCAGTTCATTAAGCCAATCAGAAAAAAGTTTCCTATATGAGGAACCCAGCAGGTTCTAGTGACTAGTGTCAGTGACTTTAGTGCAATCCTCATACTAAGCAAGCATGCAACGACAGTGGAGAGGAAAACTCCCTTTTAACAGGAAGAAACCTCCAGAGGATCCTGGCTCAGTAAAAGCAGCCATCCACCACGACTCACTGGGGATCGAGAACACACACACACACAATGGTTACATTGTGATTTCTTAGTAAATATTCTATTTGGTGAGGGATAAACTTTATTGCATTTCTCCTAGGGAATCTATAATAAACGGGTAAACTAGTAGTAGCACGTCATGGTTTAATGTGTTAATTTGGTTGCATTTATATATTTTTTTTCTGGATCAGGAAATCTATTTTAACTCTTGTCTGTGATCACCAGGGTCCTCGAGGGCAGAGAGGACCGAGGGGATCAACAGGAAAACTAGGAGCAAAGGTTTGTCTAAACATCGAAACACCCAGGCTTAGCAACGTTCTCCAAATGTACGCTTTTCCCTTTTATCAAATCTTCATATGAATAATTTCTTATTTATACAATAATCTAAAAGTATTTTTGTGTGTCAAACAGACCTAAAATATTATATTTCCTCATAGGGAACGTCTGGAAGTGACGGCCCTCCTGGTCCTCCTGGAGAGAGGGTGAGTTCTTATTTGCTGCTACAGGAAATCATGAAACGTTTTAATTAGGTTATAATTTATGTTCTAATTTTATACGATGTCATGGTCTGATCAGGGATTACCCGGACCTCAAGGAGCCAACGGCTTCCCCGGACCAAAGGGACCTCCAGTAAGTCTGGTTTCTGCTTTTTGCTGCTGAAGACTTTTAGGTTATTGTTTTGAAATGGGAGCTGAAGTTTTTGGGGAATTAAGGAAAACTAATACTTCACAGGGACCACCAGGAAAGGACGGACTGCCTGGACATCCTGGACAGAGAGGAGAAGTCGTAAGTTTGTAGATAAACTTAGTTTAAGGTGTTCTGCTGCATCTTTAGGTTCACCAAGTCTTCTTCTACAGGGGTTCCAAGGTAAAGTGGGTCCACCTGGGCCTCCGGGAGTTGTAGGACCTCAGGTGGGTTAATCCATCCGGTTCCATCATTTCACAGCTTTTGCAACAACGCAGTCATATTTAGTCTTTTCCCTCCAACCTCCTAGGGTCCATCAGGTGAAACGGGCCCCATGGGTGAGCGTGGGCACCCTGGACCTCCAGGTCCTCCAGGAGAGCAGGGACTTTCTGGTCCGTCAGGAAAAGAGGGCACCAAGGGAGACCCCGGACCTCCAGGAGGCCCTGGTAAAGATGGGCCTCCTGGTCTGAGAGGATTCCCTGGAGAGAGAGGACTTCCTGGAACCCCTGTGAGTGAAACGAGTTCAGACCATCAGAGTTTGATGCTTTATGTTTCTCTAGAAGGTTTAGTGGAGCTCAGGTGAAACCGTGATGAGATCTTTTGATGTTTCCTTCCAGGGTGGTGGAGGACTGAAGGGAAGCGAAGGACCTGCTGGACCTCCTGGACCTGCTGTATGTTTTGAACAATCTTATGAAACTTAACCCTCAGGCTTTGTTAGGGACTTTTTTGTCCATTTGGGCAGTTTTTTGTTTTTCGTTTTGACACCATTTCACCACCGTTTGTGCATACGGTAAAAAATGTTGTCGCAAAACCGCTCTCTGGACAAATTTGGAAGTTTTAAAATAGACCAAGGGAACACTATGAAAGAAACACTTGAGACTTTAGAGGACAAAAACGTCCGCTTGTAATAGTGGCTATAAAAAAAAATTACTTTTTTTTCACACACCTGTTGAACAACTTCAGCCCTGCTCAAACATAAAAACAAATCAGTCATTTTGAGGCTTTTAACCCTTGAAATGCTAGTTTAAATACTCAGTCATTGATGTAATTTATGAAGAAGAAAAAAACACTAAAACTGAGTTATTTTCTAAAAGACATTTTTTTTTCCTGGGGTGTTTAGTTCCAATCAGTCTTGATTATGTTATGAAATATCTAAAATTTAGAATTTTTTGCATTTATAGTTTTTACATAGCAACAGATTTAAAATTCACTATACACTCGAGCCATTAGAGGACAAAAACGTCCCATTGACTTAAATGCAAACCACAGTTTTTGATCCTGCATCATCTGCAGCAAATAATCATGCTTTCTGTGATGTTATGGTTTCATTTTGGACAAAAGTAGTCAAATTTATGATTTTTACTGTTCACCACCAAATTCTGTCATTTCTCCATACGTTGCCCAGGCGAGAAAGCTAAAAAACCTTACAAGCGGGCGTTTTTGCCCTCTAATGACTCTTTTGTATGAAAGTTAAAGTGAAGCCTGAGGGTTAAGGTCGTTTCTGTCAGTCAGGCTGATGTTGATGTCAGAAGACCCAATCAAAGGTAGAAGTACTCGCTCACTGTTAAGTGTACCAACATGTATACTTTCTAGGGTTCTCCTGGTGAGAGAGGTTCTGCTGGAACCGCTGGACCTGTGGGACCTCCTGGCAGACCAGGTCCTCAAGGACCACCAGGACAAGCTGGAGAGAAGGGTGTTCCAGTGAGTTATCAGGACGTTTTTATCAGTAACACAAACCTAAAAATATCCTTTAACTCGGCGTGGCGAGCTAAAGACAGAATAACTTCAGACGTTCTCCTTTACAGGGCGAGAAAGGCCCCATTGGCCCAGCAGGGCGGGATGGAGTCCAGGGTCCAGTGGGTCTGCCCGGCCCTGCTGGATCACCCGGAGTACCTGGAGAGGATGGAGATAAGGTGAGTAACTCCACATGACCGTCCCAAGACTTTAGTCACAGTCGACACAAAACCGACTTCTACATTA
Organism: Nothobranchius kuhntae; assembly: GCA_006942095.1. Lineage (NCBI taxonomy): Eukaryota > Metazoa > Chordata > Actinopteri > Cyprinodontiformes > Nothobranchiidae > Nothobranchius > Nothobranchius kuhntae. The sequence continues at coordinate 138,730 of SSNQ01033979.1, forward strand.
TTTTAGTTATGGGACATTTTAGATCCTAATTATAGATATTCCTTATTAAATCCTTTACAATGTTCATTATGTCCTCTTTTTAAATATTAAACGAGTTCCTTTTGCTTCGGACATGAAGGTGTTTCTAGTTACCTTTACATGTTTCGACCGTCGTCTGCGGTCTTCTTCAGAAGTGTCACAGGTGTTTGTGTGACGCGTCTATCAGCTGTTCTTCTGGTGGGCGTGGCCAACCCGGATCTGTCAGATCCGCCGGGTCGGTCACGCCCACCTCCGCTGGCTGGTCTTTGGAGAAGAGAATCCCAGGTGCGAGACAGCTGATAGGCCCCGTTTCCTTATTTCTGTTGCCTCACAAGGACAACAACAAAAAAAAAGCAGAGGAGCAAACCCTCAAGTCAGCCATGTCAGATCGTTGCAAACAAAATAATCACATCATGGACTGGGATCAAGGGAAAATAATCAACACCGAGAACAACCGGTTCAAACGTTGGGTCAGGGAGGCAATAGAAATGAGGAAACGGGAGCATGAACAGAGACGAGGGAGCCTATCAGCTGTCTCGCACCTGGGATTCCCTTCTCCAAAGACCAGCCCGCTCCGGGTTGGCCACGCCCACCGGAAGAACAGCTGATAAAGACGCATCACACAAACATCTGTGAGACTTCTGAAGAAGACCGCAGACGACGGTCGAAACATGTAAAGGTAACTAGAAACACCTTCATGTCCGAAGCAAAAAGAACCTCCTCTAATATTCCTCATTAAATATTCTAAGTGAACGTGCATCTATTATCCTGACCAATAATAGTTGTATGTGCTCAAACTTTGATAAAACGTGTCTTCAGGGTGAAGTTGGAGAACACGGTCAGAAGGGAGCCAAGGGGGGGAAAGGAGAGCATGTGAGTGACTTAGTGAAGCCCTCGTGTGTCGTATCATTATTATTAATAATATTCATGTTTTAAAGCTAAAATGTGTGTTTTCATGTTAGGGTCCTCCTGGTCCACCTGGCCCAAACGGTCCAGTTGGCCAACCCGGTCCTGCTGTGAGTAGAAACAGATCAAAATGCTGATTTGGTGCTTGGATGTGGGCTGCATACCATTTCTTATCTCCTCTGTGGGGCAGGGGGCAGATGGAGAGCTGGGACCAAGGGGGCAGCAGGGACCTTTTGGAGCTAAAGGTGACGAAGGAACTCGAGGATTCCCGGGAGCTCCGGGACCTATCGGACTTCAGGTGAAAGAAGAAAAACCACGAAACAATTAGTTTTCTGTTGGAGTCGCTCGTGTTTAGGTTCCTGAGCTAAGCTGCTAACCAGTTTTTGGTTAAACTTCTTCTGGTCTACAGGGCCTGCCTGGACCATCGGGTGAGAAGGGAGAGACCGGAGACGTTGGGCCATTGGTGAGCTTAAAACAACTGGAGATGTGGCTTCTTTCTTCTACAGCAATAAAACTTTTTTATGTCTCCAGGGTCCTCCTGGACCTCCGGGACCCCGCGGACCTGCTGGACCCAACGGAGCCGACGTGAGTGCTTGGAGCTCTTCTAGTTGCTTCTGTAGTTTTTACCAAGTCAGGTCTGTTAGTAGGAACTTTGTCTCTCATTACATTTGTTTCATGGTTGCATTTCAGGGACCTCAAGGTCCTCCTGGTGGTTTGGGTAATCCTGGACCTCTTGGAGAGAAGGTGCAGCATTGGAGGATTTTCCTGCATGACTTTAATGGTCTCTTATAAAATAGCTGCTATAAGACATTCAGTGTTTGCTCCACAGGGAGAGCCTGGTGAGGCGGGAGCACCTGGAGTTGTTGGAGAACCAGGAAAGAAGGTGAGTACCTGAGTGACCCAAAGTCTTCTGATGCCCCGCTGACCGGTTAGCTAACAGCCGTGTTCTCGTTGTCAGGGTCTTCGTGGAGAACGCGGAGAGAAGGGAGAAGCTGGACAACCTGGAACTGCTGGACCTGCTGGAGGACGAGGACGACCTGGAGATGATGGACCCAAAGGAAACCCAGTAAGACGCAGTGAAGCAGTTCTTCTACCATCCAGACACCCAGACCTGTCACTTATCGTGACTGGTTTTGTAATTTCAGGGCCCAGTTGGTTCCCCTGGAGATCCTGGTGCTCCTGGTGAGGTTGGACCCAGAGTAAGTGTCTTTAGTTTTACAGACCATCTTCTGCACCACCGAACATCACATCTAATCCTGATCGGCTTTGACTTCAGGGTCAAGATGGCGCCAAAGGAGAGAGAGGAGAGGACGGTGAAGCAGGAGAGTCGGTGAGTAAAACGATGCAACAGGAACATCAAACAGGTTTGTCCCCTAAATCTCATGGATCCATTTCCTGTTACAGGGTTCTCCAGGACCTTCCGGTGAGAACGGACCACCTGGTCCTCCAGGAAAAAGGGTAAAGTTTGACAGCCCAGATGGATGGATCCGCCTATCGCTTTTAAATAAGCATCCGATAGATAAATAATTCCTAAACTATTTTATTCATCAGGGACCTGCTGGGACCAGAGGACCGGAGGGCCGACAAGGAGAGAAGGGAACCAAAGTGAGTCGTTTTTACAGATGATCAACATGCAGATTTAAATACTAGAAAACCCTTAACTCATTCGCTGCCAGCGTTTCTCACCATTTTTTAAGAGTCACAGGATGTTGCGCGCTAGGATGATGTCAACGCCGAAACAACCAAAACAAAGCGGAGACCCGCCTCTTACATCAGGAAGAATCCGCGCGTTTCGAGCGTTATCCGTTCTTTCATAATCCGTTGTTGAATTGTGATCGGCAGAAGCTTTTCCGGTTCGTGCCTCACTTGTTTTTACATCAGCGGCCCAAAACGATCTAACGCATGGATGTTCTGCTTCCTGATCACGTGACGTGTGACGTACGCGGATGAAGATCGGCTTTAGAGCTGAGATGTTTGTTCTCACGGAGCGGGGGCTCGTCCGACGCCCACACAGTAAAGACATGCAGTGAATGAGTTAAAGAGGACAAGTCTCCTGATCCCGTTAAGTAAATCATTTCCATCCATAAAAATAGTAATTTTACATTTACAAAAGTAAAGCTGGGAATTATGAGCTTTGTTTAAACAGCTTCATTGTTCTAAGCTTCAGTCAAATTAATAAATTACATTAATTTTGTGATTTTATTACTCAAACTCTTAACATGTCAAAATAAAAATATACATTTCAGCACATTTAGATTCAGATCAGCCTCCAAAGCAGTGATGGCCATTCCTGCTCCTGGAGGTCTGCTAACCAGCGTGTTTCAGGTGTTTCCCTGCTGACTAAAATCAGATGTTGGAGCAGAGAAACAACTAAAACATGCTGGGTAGCGGAGGACCTGGATTACAACATAAAACACACTTTAAGCCTACAGAGTTTCTCATGCAGAAGTAGAAAATTTACACGCTGATGGTTCTCGTCACCTTTAGGGGGATCCAGGTGCCGTCGGGCCCCCAGGGAAGACCGGCCCTGTTGGTCCTCAGGGTCAGCCGGGAAAACCGGGAACAGAAGGTCTCAGAGGACTTCCAGGATCAGTGGTGGGTTTTCCTGGGAATCAGAATCAGCAGCGTTTGCATTTAGTTAGAATCCAGCAGCTGATCCTGTTTGATGTTTCAGGGAGAGCAAGGATCTCCAGGATCTGCTGGACAGACGGGCCCACCTGGACCTATCGTAAGTCAATGACATCATCACTATTCACTAAAGCTGGTTGGTTAAATGTGAGTTTACCTTTTCCTCACCTCCTCCTCTGATGTGCTGCAGGGACCTCCCGGTCTACCTGGCCTGCGTGGAGATCCTGGTGCAAAGGGTGAGAAGGGTCACCAGGGTCTCATCGGTCTGATCGGACCTTCAGGAGAGCAGGGAGAGAAAGGAGACCGGGGCATGCCTGGGCCTCATGGATCCACCGGACCTAAAGGAGAACCTGTGAGTTAAAGTCATGAGCAGCAGCTCCACGCCGGTTATCGTTTATTATAAAACGTGTCTCCCTACAGGGGATGGCTGGAGGTACTGGACCTCTGGGTCCTGCTGGTCCTCCTGGGCTTCCTGTGAGTTTTTTACCATCTTATTCAGATCTTCTTGTTATTGTTGGAAAACTGACGTCTGCTCTGTTTTTCAGGGTCCGCAAGGTGTCAAAGGAGCAAAGGGCTCCAGTGTGAGTTGGTGTTTGCACGGCTTTAGTTGAGGTGTGTTAACAAACTGTTTAAATGGCTGATTCTAAAATCTTTCTGCTTTAGGGAGGAGCAGGTCCAAAGGGAGAGAAGGGTGTGCAAGGACCTCCTGGGCCTCCTGTAAGTTTAATACTTGTTTAAATACTTCATAAAAACCTGAGTTAAATTAGATTCTTCTGTGCCAGGGTCCCCCAGGCGAGGCCATTCAGCCTCTGCCCATTCTGAGGAGTCCCAAGACTAAACGCTCCATCGATGCCAGCCAGCTGCTGCCTGAGTTTGACCCCGACGCGCCAGCCTCCGACACCGCTGGTACGGAATTCCTGATGGGCAGTGAAGGCATGGAGGAGATCTTCGGATCCCTGAACTCACTAAGGCAGGAGATCGAGACGATGCGTTTCCCTCTGGGGACTCGGGACAGTCCGGCTCGCACCTGCCAGGACCTGCAGCTCAGCCAGCCGGACCTCCAGGATGGTGAGAGGATCACATGCTGCTTATCCGGGTTGTTTTCGGTTTCCTTTAGAGTAAAAGCCACCAACACAAACACCACCAGAGCTTCTGTAACTTCTCACCTTTCTGCAGGAGAGTACTGGATTGACCCAAACCAAGGCTGCTCCAGAGACTCCTTCAAGGTCTTCTGTAATTTCACTAAAGGAGAGACGTGTCTGTACCCCAGAGACGTCGACACGGTCAGTCAGACCTAAATCATCATAGAAACATCAAACTAAACTGGTTTAACTGATGCCACGGGAACCTTTCTGACTGCAGGTGAAGATGAGCTCCTGGGACAAAGAGACTCCAGGGTCGTGGTACAGTCAGTTCACCACTGGTAGCAAGGTCAGTAACACTCGGAGAGGTTAAAAATGGCCGCCGCCATGACCTTCACTCGTTTACTTTCTGATCTCAGTTCTCCTACGTGGATTTGAACGGCGAGCCCGTGGGCGTGGTCCAGCTGGGCTTCCTGCGCCTCCTGAGCATCCAGGCCCGTCAGAACCTCACCTACCACTGCCACCGCTCCGTGGCCTGGGCCGACCGAAGCGCCAAGAACAACCACAAGAGGGCGCTGCACTTCAGAGGCGCCAACGAGGAAGAGCTGAGCTACGAGACCAGCCCTTACATCAAAGCCTTGGTGGACGGCTGCTCCGTGAGTTCACAGCTGATTCTGAGTGTGTGTTCTGGGCGGGTTCACCTGGAAATCTGACACGTGTCCCCGTCTCTCTCCACAGTACCGGAAAGGCTTCGACAGGACGGTCCTGGAGATCAACACGCCTCAGGTGGAGCACCTCCCTCTGCTGGACATCAAGGTGTCAGACTTTGGGGAGAGCAACCAGCAGTTTGGGTTTGAAGTTGGACCTGTCTGTTTCCAAGGCTGAACACTCTCTCACACACACACACACACACACGATAAACATACAGGCCCAGTAATTTGTAAATTAACTTGTAAATGATATAAAAACACACACACACACACACTCGCCTACGTGCCTCTGGAGCCCTCCCAGCAAAACATGGACCAAACAGAGGAAACATCGACTGGGAGGAAAATAAACAGGAAGAACGACGTTCCTGGGAATCAAACAAAATGTTCTTCAACGGGCCTGGACCCAGGCTTACTCCTCCCTGCTGACACCTTCATCCACTTCCTGCTCCACCTCCCCTCCTCTTTAAGAAAAGGTCCACGATCAGACGTTATCCTACTTCTGTAATTCCCACATGCAGCAACAGGACCAACAGTTTCACACCCGAATCTATTCTTCTAAAGCCAGATTTGTCCTAATCTAAGCATCGGTTACGTCACATCCTGTCACTTCTAATAAAGCAAGCAGGGAACGGACCACATGCCACCATCAGGCTCTGATCAGAGTCGTCTTTGTGCTCTAAAAGCTTTATTATCTAACAGTGTGGCCTCAGAGCTCAAACGGATCATTAGAATATATATATATGGTGCTTTTTAAAGGTTAGTGAGACCAGAGAGACGGTGAAACGAGACTAAAGCCATCACGTACCTGAGTGGCCTCCAGACACCACTTCAGTATTCCGGTGCTGATCCAGACCCGATGTTTTCTGTTCCTGCAGCAGAGAATAAAAATGCACACGTTACTGAGTGAAACTGTGGAAAGGTGCTAATTCCATAAAATAAAGTCCTCCATTTTAGTCTCTTCTAGGGAAATGTGCATTACATTTGTACAGAAATAGTGATATTCTATTGTATTTATTTAAAACCAACTGGGTGCGTTGAGATTAAAATAAGAACCGAGGATTATTTCTAGCAGACGTGACTTTCAGTTGTATTTATTTGATGCAGCTCGACTGCACAGCTGTGATGCTTCTGTTCACACCCCCACCAACCAAAGCATCTGGCCGTGACTAAAACTGTAATCCCTCCCTTATCTAGTTTCATCTGTACTGTGCTGTTTCCACTGCCATGATTAAACGGTGACTCCACTTCTCACATTCCTGTTTTCTTGCTGCAGTTTGACTCAACAGGTTTGTTCCTGTGTTTAGTGAAACCGAACTACATTTATTAAATAAAATCTTAATTTTTTTAATATTTAGAGAGGAGTGAGGGTGAGAGAAGGGCAGTGACACGGTGGAGATGAACATCCGTCAGCAGGGACTGAGTGAAAAGTGATTTCTGGTTCTACGGGGCCGTTTTAGTTTTATTTGTTTTAATTTTTTATATAATTAACTGGTGGGACAGTCAGAACATAAAGAATCTGTCCCTTAAAGAAAATGGCCTCAACTATTTGTTTTCATTGTGTTGAAGACATTTCAACACAAACATGGTGCTGAAGAAAAAAGTATTTTACGTCTGTAAGTAATTTTAAAATCGTGTTTCTGTAATATATCATCTTTTTAAAAAGAGCTGCTTGACTCTTGTTTTTATTAACACTTAATGTGGAAGTGATAAAATTTTAAGTGTTGCTATTTTGAGTTTATCAAAACTTCTGACTAAATTTGGGTCAATTTAAGAAAATGTACTTTAAAGAATTTGTAATGTGTAATTTCCATGAGCCTAGAGTGTTAGACTCACCATCACACAGAAGCTAGCTTTAGCTTTTTCCTCGACATTAGTTTCTACTGCTCTTCATTGTCCTGAAGGGATTTTTATGTCTCCACTGGCTGAAAGGGTCTGCTTACCTTTACTAGACGGTGAAACGGCGCCATCTGGCGGACATTCAGCGGCACTGCTCCTTGTTTCAATTTGTTGGAGCTGATAAATAAAAAATTGTAAAAACAGTGGAAAACGATCAAACATATTTCTGTTAATCTTTAAGATGTAAATACATATGGTAGTTTACATATTTTACAAGTAGCGATTTCAAAACTTAATAAAAACCAAAAGCTTTTTGAACACAACAAATAAACTAATATTTTTCTACTTGTTTTTTTAGACCTTGTTGATTACTTTCGCTGTTTTCTCCGTAATTGGACTCGATATTAAACCATGAAACAAGCTGTTTAAATAAAGTAGTTAAATATAAACTAACCGGTGACCAGAGTCAGCCTGGCGGTAGCCGCCATGACAGTTTTTTGTTTATGTAATATTCAGTTGTCCGCTAGAGGGTGTCTGTTACCTTTACGACAATTTTTTATTGTTTATATTTTACTTTAATGTTTATAGTTTACTAGTTTTAAGTTACCCAAACAAGTCTTAAATCACGAGCCTAGAGTGTTAGACTCACCTTCGTCACACAGAAGCTAGCTTTAGCTTTTTCCTCGACATTAGTTTCTACTGCTCTTCATTGTGCTGAAGGGATTTTTATGTCTCCACTGGCTGAAAGAGTCTGCTTACCTTTACTAGACGGTGAAAAGGCGCCATCTGGTGGACATCCAGCGGCACTGCTCCTCCTTGTTTCAATTTGTTGGAGCTGATAAATAAATAAATAAATTGTAAAAACAGTGGAAAACGATCAAATATATTTCTGTTAATCTTTAAGATGTACATACATATGGTAGTTTACATATTTTACAAGTAGCGATTTCAAAACTTAATAAAAACCAAAAGCTTTTTGAAGACAACAAATAAACTAATATTTTTCTACTTGTTTTTTAGACCTTGTTGATTACTTTCGCTGGTTTTTCCGTAATTGGACTCGATATTAAACCATGAAACAAGCTGTTTAAATAAAGTAGTTAAATATAAACTAACCGGTGACCAGAGTCAGCCTGGTGGTATCCGCCATGACAGTTTTTTTGTTGTTTATGTAATATTCAGTTGTCCGCTAGAGGGCGTCTGTTACCTTTACGACCATTTTTTATTGTTTATATTTTACTTTAATGTTTATAGTTTACTAGTTTTAAGTTACCCAAACAAGTCTTAAATCACGAGCCTAGAGTGTTAGACTCATCTTCGTCACACAGAAGCTAGCTTTAGCTTTTTCCTCGACATTAGTTTCTACTGCTCTTCATTGTGCTGAAGGGATTTTTATGTCTCCACTGGCTGAAAGGGTCTGCTTTCCTTTACTAGACGGTGAAACGGCGCCATCTGGTGGACATTCAGCGGCACTGCTCCTCCTTGTTTCAATTTGTTGGAGCTGATAAAAAAAAAATTGTAAAAACAGTGGAAAACGATCAAATATATTTCTGTTAATATTTAAGATGTAAATACATATGGTAGTTTACATATTTTACAATTAGCGATTTCAAAACTTAATAAAAACCAAAAGCTTTTTGAACACAACAAATAAACTAATATTTTTCTACTTGTTTTTTTAGACCTTGTTGATTACTTTTGCTGTTTTTTCCGTAATTGGACTCGATATTAAACCATGAAACAAGCTGTTTAAATAAAGTAGTTAAATATAAACTAACCGGTGACCAGAGTCAGCCTGGCGGTAGCCGCCATGACAGTTTTTTGTGGTTCATGTAATATTCAGTTGTCCGCTAGAGGGCGTCTGTTACCTTTACGACCATTTTTTATTGTTTATTTTTTACTTTAATATGTTTAGTTTACTAGTTATAAAGAGACCCAAACAAGTCTTAACTCAACAAAATGTCTCAACTCCAACCAAACATGCTTAAGTTACTAACAGGAAATGAACCCTTTACTTTTCTTGGTAACTTGATATTTCCATCGTGGCCACAAGGAGGCAGAGTAACACTTGTTTTCTGTTTGCACCGAAGCTTGCTAAACTGATCTTTCTCCTCTTGTCTGGTTTTATGACAAATTTAGTGAAACCAGACCTAAAGTACAATATTTGTACCACATTTTTAGATTTGACTGATTAAAAATCTATCAAAACAATGTCCTGTGAACCGATTAAACCATTTTACAGTTTTAATCAGTAATAATAATAATAATAATAATAATAAAATACATTTATTGTAAAGTCGTCAGCATGGTCCAACAAACATATGTAGAAAAATAACTCAATAATAATAATAATAATAATAATGTTTTATTTTTATTAATATTATTATTATAAACAGTTATTTTTCTACATCTGTTGGACCATGCTGAAACTTCACACAGCTCAGTTAGAACAAATCCTAAATCTGGACAAATAAAGAAATAACTTATTTGAGTTTTTATTATAAACTTCATGATGACATTTTTATTGCCCTACTGAGCTCCAGCACTACTACGGATCAGAACTCCTTTTGTTTTTCCTCTGAACCATAACCAGAAACACATCTAATTATGACTGAATGTGGAGTAAAGACACGAGACTCGCCACACCTGCTGGTTCCTCGCCTGTGCAACGACGCTGCCCAAAGTAATGATGGATGCTTTAGGAGCTCCACGGCCACCAGAGCCGAAGCCACCAAGAATGAACCCTGAAAGGAAAGATGAGGAAATGAATGTGTTGTTTCTAATCACTGGTTGTACTTTTAGATTTGATGTTAAATCTAAATCTGTGTTTTGATGTTAAATTTCTTTTATCCTGAATTCTGAGTCTGTTTTTTTAGACACTCAGTGGAGCGTCTCACAGCTCTCCTACCTTCAGGTTGACCCTTTGCTCCTCGTCGTGTTGAGCAGGAAGTCATCCTGAGGGATATCTGGTGTACACACACACACACACACGCACGCACGCACGCACGCACACACAATCTCTAGAATGAGGACACCAAAGCGCTTTACACTACAGAGTATCATTCATCCATTCACACCCCGGTGGTGATGAGCTACGTTGTAGCGCGGCTGCCCTGGGGCGCATTGACAGAGGCACCACCGGTCCCTCAGACCACCACCAGCAGGCAAGGCGGGTTAAGTGTCTTGCCCAAGGACACAAAAGCAGAAATCTCTGTCCAGAGTCAGGATCAAACCTGCAACCTTCCGATTACTGAACAAGCCGCTCTACCTGCTGAGCTGCTGCTGCCCCAAGACAGTTTTTACATCTACATACTGGAAATGAATAATCCAGAATATATTTAAACACACATATTTTATTGTAAACCCCAAACTTCCACTTTTCCTGTTAAACATCTGATGTGTTTCAGACTTCTGACTGGGGGTCAGACCATGTGATAAAGTGGGTGAGAACAGTCACCAGTTTAATCTCATTTAACTAACTAGTTCCTGTTTAACCAGGTTACTTTTATTCTGTGGTCTGCAGACATGAACTCCTCTGGGATTGTTTATGTTCTGCATTCAGTTACTGAATATGTGCAATATTATCATTATTATTATTATTATTGTTATCATTATATATATATATATATATATATATATATATATATATATATATATATATATATACTGGTTTACAGCAGCTCCTAAATATCTGTTCTGAATACGGTGTGCAGTACGATATCCAGTATAATGCTGTTAAAAGTGCTATCTTGATATGTAGAAGCAAGCAGGATAAAAAGCTAAACTTTCCTGTGTTCAAGCTGTCTAATAGTGATCTTAATGTGTGTGAGAAGGTGAAATACCTTGGCCACTTTATAACCGATCAAATGCGTGATGATGCTGACATCCACAGACAGTGCTGTAAGCTGTATGCACAAGCTAATACTATAGCTCGTAAGTTTGGTTTTTGTTCACCTCCAGTTAAGGTGGCTTTATTTAAAGCATATTGTACTCCGCTCTACACAGCCCAACTGTGGTCATCCTACAATCACAGCAGCATGAATAAGCTGCAAGTTGCACACAATGATGCCTTAAGGATCATACTTAAAATACCCAGAGGGGGCAGTGCCAGTCAGATGTTTGTAACAGCAGGCGTTTGTACTTTTAAAGCACTTTTAAGAAAGCTCATATTCACTTTTACAGGCCGACTGGATAGCTCTGCCAGCAGTATAATTTTAGCAATCACTGATCCTGCTGTGAGCATTTGTCGCCATTTCTCCAGTATAAGGAAACACTGGTTGAAGTGTTTGTGTGGTTAACCTTGTGTGGAACAGTTTATAGTAAAGACCTAAGAGTCTGTCAATAAAGATTATCTATCTATCTATCTATCTATCTATCTATCTATCTATCTATCTATCTATCTATCTATCTATCTATCTATCTATCTATCTATTATCATCATTGCTCAAACCAACTCACAGGTGTTAGGAATAGACATGTTTGCTGTTCTGTATATCTAGTGTAACTTCAAATCATTTATTTTTCCTGTTTTTGGTCTAACTGTGATCATGGAGGGTAGCACCACGACTAAAGTGGTGGAGAATTAGCAGGAGTGAAACAAGTGTTCAGTTTTACAACTAAACCAACAAACTATGTTCAAAAATGAGAAAGATCCTAATTTAAATGTTCATTCGACGCAAATAAAGTTAAAATAACAAATACGAATATGAAAAGCACAAAGCTACACCAACCTGCCTTTCCTCCTTCCTGCACAGGTTAAAGTAATTATCCTAATGACCCAGGTGGGCTCCCTTAGACTGTACCATTTACACAGGTAGAGCTAAACAAACCCACAACTAAAGTTAACCCAGCTGTAAAAATAACAATAAAAGATTCTTTACTTCAGTCAGAGAAACAACGTTTAATGTCAGAAGGAAAGTAAATAAATTAGTCACTCATGTTCATGTAAAAATGTGTGGAATCGTTACTGCTCAACTTTAATATCCGCGGATTGGCGCCATCTAGCGGACGTTTGTTGGTAGTACTCCTCTTCGTCCTTCAGCTGTGGAGAAAAAGAGAAATCCTATTAACTCTGTCAACTTTCTGTAGATCTAATAAGTACAAATATTTGACAGTTTTATAAACTTTTAATTTCAGTTTTATAAAATACTGAAGGCTTTTTGGAAACAAGAAAAGATTTTTTTTTCTGCAAGTTTGATGGACCATGCCGGTAGTTTCTCTGGTATTTTTACTGTGGTCTGAGTCGATATAAAAACAGGCAACAAGCATTTATAAAATTATTAAAAATTACAAACTAACCTGTGTAATCCTTGTCAACCTTCCTAAGAGTCTGGTACGACGGTTTTCTGGGTTGGTGAAGGCTAGTCATCGTATTTTATTTAATATGTGCATATTTTACCGCTTACTAAGTGAAATAAACAACGTTAAAGTCAACAAAATGTCTCAACTCTCGCACCAAATCTGTTTTATTTTGAAGGTACCAACAGGAAGCGAACCTTCTACATGTCTTGGCCAACTTGACATCAATGCTGCAGTTCTCCTTTCTCGCCACAAGAGGGCAGAAAACCCCTGATCCCCACACGAATGTTCATATTCGGAGTCCTGTGTCGTAATGTGGGCTGTGCAAACTAGATGGAAATAGTTTCATCTTTAAACACTCCCATCCTAGAGGTTTTTCAGTTATTGGTAAAGTAATTTTAATACGTTTTGGTAATTTGAGGCTCAGCCGGGAAAAGCAGACTGATAAATAAAATTATATTTGTTTTAGTTAAACAAATACATTTTGGCTGAACAAACACGGATTTTTGTAAAACATTTCACCTGTTTTATTTAGCTAATAAAATATAAACGTTAGCTTTTAATTCGGCCCGCCAGAGGGTAATAATAAATCAGTTTCACCTTTCATTCTATCTAATATCTTTTTAGAAAATCAATCATTTAAAAATATATATTTTAAATCTCACGTGTCTCGGCTGTCATTTATATTATTTATTATTTTAACCTGAAGGAAGAGAGCAACGTCACGAAGGATGACTGGCAGCTTCCCTCCAGCAGAGGGCGCCCAAGGCGACCACCGGCCCGGTCTGCCAGTTTTATTTTGAAACTACTGGCAGGAAGTAACACATTTCACTTGACACGATTAAACCCGAGGAAGATAAAAGTGACAAGTTCATTCAAAATGCTTCATAAGTGTTACCCAGCTAATCACTATATGACAAAGTTTAAGAGGGACATTGATGTGAATTGCTGTTTTTGTGGAAGCCACCCTGAGACCGTTCAGCACCTCTTCTGGATCTGTTCACATGCTACAACGTTTTGGAAAGACTTTAGCAGATTTATTATCGGACAGCTCTGCAAGGACTTTGTTTTAAAATGGGAAAATGTTGTATTTTGTTGTTTTCGCAAGCACAGAAAGGAAGATGTATACTTTGTTATAAATTTGTTAATTATTCTAGCTAAATTCTATCTCCACAAATGCAAATATAGTAACCAAAAACCTAATTTCAAGCACTATTATAGTGACACTCTATCTTACATAAAATTGATTAGTGGATCGCTAAAAAGGCGTTAAAAACTATAACTATTTGCACCACCTATAATTTATTTGGATGTGTGTAAAATTTCTGTAGTGCACCCCCTGGCATGTTTCATCTTCTTTGTTCAATTTTGTATACAATTTGTTTGTATACTTATCACCAAGTTCAATAAAGTTTTGAAAAAAAAAAAGATAAAAGTGACAAGTAATTCCGCAAACAGTCAGAAACTAAATACGTTTTTTTAGATTAAAAAAATGCATTTTCTTTAAACATTTATGTAACTGATGAAAAGCAATAATATGTAAATTAGTCAGATCAACCTTTATTTATATACAGATGAAACAACAGAGGCTTTCTGACAAACTCCTGCTTAAATCTGAAGCTTTGGTTTTAAACGCAAACCCAACTAAAGCTGCTCAGGTTGAGATTTAAAGGAACTTAAACCTTCAGAATATCTGAGCATGTTTTTAATTCTTTAATAGACATACATCACTCCAGTTTCTGGACACACTCTCCCAAAACTCACTTAGTACCTTCAAAATAAAGGCCTGTTCTCCATCGACCATGACCACCACCCACTGCCATAAAGGTTAAATATTGTGGTTAACTTCTGAATAAAGAAGCAGAAAAACGATGAAATAATCAAAAGAACAGATGTTATTGGACACAGCTGAGTGGACAAGACACGTCCTCACAATTTATTAGCAGATTGGTCACAAAGAATGAAAAAAAGCAACGTTTACAGAGAACTTGTAATAGAAGAACCAAACAGCCAACATGGGAACAGAAATATTAACGTAGAACTCCGACGCGTTTCTGTACAGCGGCGACCAACGGAGACGCAACGATGCTCCTCGTCTCACGGGCTTCCGTCTTCTACTGAACAAGCTGCTTCTGCTCCAAACGGTGAGGAACTTCACAAGGATGCACTTGTGGTGCCGGGTCTCTCTCTCTCTCTCTCTCTCTCACACACACACACACACGACAGTCATCCAATCTCTCACTCACACACACACACATACACATTCCCCTCCTTTAACTAAACACACAAAACGGTTCACTCGTTTCCCAGAATGAGGGAATAAAAAGCTCCATAAAAGGCTTCTTTATAAAAGAAAATAGGTATTTATACAACTGTACATCGGAGCTATGCAGCATAGACACGACACACTGAGGAGGGGAATGACCCAGATGGAAACAGACTCTGGCTCTAGCACCCTCACCCCTCCAACATATGCTTCAATCTTTAGAAATAAGAGATGAAGCCTCCATCAGTTTCAGTCAACTTCAGTTCTGCTGATCTCCTCTGATCCATCCTCCTCCACAGCAGCTCTCAGGAGAACCATCTCAGTCCTTCAGGCCTCCTGTCGCACAGAAACACGAGTGAATCAGATTCAGCCGGAATCTGATTCGCTTGTGTCTGAGGAGGAGGAAGAGGAGGAGGATGACGAGGAGTCTGAGGAGGAGCTGGTAGCGCTGAGACGCGAGGGCTGGGTGTGAGCTTCTGATGCCGGTTTATCAGCTGGAGGAAACACAAGCAGTCAGCTAAAGAAGCAACATCTTTGTTTAAAATGTAGTAAAACAAGATGGCCGACTCACGCTTGGCCTTGGCGGGTTTCTTCCCGGAGTTGAGCTGACCGCTGACGTCCATCAGCCGCCGCTCCAGCTCCAGCTGCTTCTCCAGAGCGAGCTCCTCCCGCGTCTTCCCTGCACTGTTTTTACTTGCTGCAAACGGAAAGTCACAAAACGTTTTTATCCAATTAAACGTTAAAGTCAAACGTCAGAGACGCCGGCACATAAAAATACCGCTGAAAACACGACTGACCATATGGCTTTCGAGGTTTCTTCCTCAGACACGTCATCACGTATCTCTCCAGCTCCCTCAGCGTCGACGGCTTCAGCGTCTCGAAGTCGATTTCGATCTCCTCAGGGTTGGTATCCCGTAGCGACGGCTCTCTGGACTGGATGATGTAAACGACCCGACCCAGCTTCTCGCCCGGCAGCTTGTTGATGTCCAGGCTGAGCTGACGCTTCTCGTCGTACGACATGGGCGCCGTGTCCTCCTCCTCATCAGAGTCGAAGTGGCTCACGATGGGGTCGTGCATGGGCTGGGGCACGTTAAACATGATGCTGCTCTTTTTAGATCTGCAGACCGGAAGAGGTGAGTTAGTGATAAGGTGTACAGTTCCTGTCTATCCCAGTAGGGGGCAGCACTCACTTGCTCTTGTTGCTTTTCTTGCTCTGGGTCTTCTTCACGGGCATCACAGGACAGCCGAGCCCTCTGTTGCTCTTCGATTTGGAACTTTTGGGTACTTTGGGGGGTTTGACGGCGATGACATCATCATCTGTTCTTCGATGTTTGTCAACCTTTTTCTTCTTCTTCTTGTCTTTCTTCTCCTTTTTTTTCTTGGGTTTGACGATGGGCCCTTGGGACAGAGCGGTGAGCTGCTCGTGGACGGCTTTTAGCTGAAGGGACAGAAAACCGTTAAGAGTCTGAAAGAGCACCATCTCCTCAGACCTGCTCTGACGTCGGACCAACCTGCTCCTGCAGCTCTGCCAGGCGCGTTGCTCTCTCCTCCTCCGAGTCAGAACTCGGGCTGCTGTCGCTCTCCTCACTTTCACTGCTGAGCTCGCTCTCAGAGGAGGACGAGGAGGAGGAGGAAGAGGACGAGGAGGAGCTGGGCGGTGCAGGAGGCTCATCAGGCATCTTAGCAAAGCAAAACTCAAACACGTCCTTGAAGGAGAACCAGTCAGATTTTAGGACAACCACAACCGAAGACATTTAAACGGTTTCTAATCTGTTAATCTGGATTACCTGGAGTTTTCTGGCCATGGAGACCACGTCGTGGTCGGGAGGGTTGTACTTGTAACAGTTTGAGAACATCAGCCGAACATCAGCAGAGAACTGCTGGGCGTCTCGGTACTCTCGGCCGTCCATCTTCCTCTGAACAGACAAAAAGATCGTATTTGGTTTCAGATGTGGTTCAGAGTAAAACGGTCCTCTGTCCAGTCAGCCGTGTGTCCGTCAGTACCTTAATGGTGCTGAGGTCCATGGGCTGCTTGATGATGTCATGATAGTCATGAAGACCCAGTGAAGTGGCATCGACGGGCTTGTAGAAGGGCCAGGCGTACGCGGCGTGCTTCTTGGACAACAGTTCCTTCAGGACGCCGCTGCAGTAGCGCAACTGAGGACCTAGCTTACCGCGGCGCACCGGGGTTGGTAGAATAGAGTCAGGCAGGTCTTTCTTTGGGGGTTTGATGGGGCGCCCGCTCACCCCCCGCCTGCTCGCCGCTGTTGCTTTGCCACCCATCATCATGCCTCCATGACCCATGTCCATCCCCATCCCCAAGCCGTGGTCCATCCCCAGAGAGGTGAGCGTCAGCGGGGAGTCGTGCCCACCGCCGAGCCCCAGGCCTATTCCGCTGACGCCCATGGTGCTCATGATAGGCATAGCAACAGTTGTTGGAGTGGTTGTGTCCGCTTTCCTCTTCACGCCCTTTTTCTGTGATTTTACAGAAAATTAAAACCATGAAAGGTTTTTTTTTTAATTCAGCTCGACTCAACGGTCAGCTCTACACACAAACCCAGTCAGGATTTACCTTAGCGGTCGGCTGTGTGGGGGGCATGGCAGTGATGGCAGGAAGGCTTTGTTCGGAGTGGAAGGTGGGGGTCAGCATCTGTCCTAAAATCGTCTGTGGGGGGGTGGAGAGGATGGAGTCGGGTGTTTCCGGCGTGGGGGGAGAGTACGCCGACTGGGAGACTGCTGGAACCTGATGAGCTGTCGTCATTCCTCCTGAAACGGAGACCAAGAGTAAAGATCAGCGACCAGATCGGTCTAAGACTCCCAACAGCTGTTCCACGTGTATAAAAGCACACCTGGATTATTTCTGCCCTTCTTGGATGACTTTGCAGACTTGCTGCGTGGAAGAGGAGACGGCAGCTCCATCTCATCCTGGGGCATCTGGGCTATTTTCTGCAGGAAGGCTTTCTCCAGCGACTGGGCCATCAGGACGATGTCGTCAGTTGGCTGGAAATGAAGAAACCGTAAAAACCAGAGAAATGCTTCGGGTCCACCTACACGAAGCAGCACAACAGCAGGCGGTCGGGCTTACCTTGTTGTAAATGTAGCAGTTCGTAAACATGGTGTTGAAGTCCTGCATGCACTCGTTGGCCGTGCGGTAATAGTTGTTCTCTAATCTCTTCTTAATAGAGCCCATGTCCATGGGGTTCTTGATGATCTTGTGGTAGTCCTGGGGAGAGAGAGAACATTTAAGGACCCACGTCTTCCCTTTATCTGGATTAAAACGTTTAAGGCTAACTTTAGGATTTAATACGCTTCTAAAACCAACACTTGTACTCACAGGCAGGCCGAGCCTGACGGCGTCCACCGGCTCGTGGAACGGCCAGGCAAAGTGATGCCTCCACAAAGATTTCAGCACAACTTTCTGCAGGAACTGAAGCTGGTTGGTCATCCTGCCCGGCCGGTTTGGGTCTTTTACCGCGGGCTGTGGGGGTCCTGAAGGGACCATGTGAATAGGGGGCATCCCAGGACTCTCGAAGCCCTCATAGAGCTGTGAGGGTTTTCGGATTCGTTTTCCAGCTGCACCAGAGCCGTGGTCCACCATGATTCCCATATAGCCAGCCTCAATCCCAGAATGAGAGCTGCAAAGAACAGAGTCAAAGAGCCAATAAGCTCTAAGCTTCAACTCTGGCTTCACTCACCATTTTTATTGAGGCAGTTGGGTACATACATGTGAAGAAGTAGCCTAGTTTACAGAAAAAGGTTTTCCATAGGGCTAAACTAGAAATGGTCAAACTCTTCAGTAGATTTTGTTGTTTTCACTCTGCTGCCATCATGCTGTCACACGGCTAACCCAAGCCAGACATGCATCACTCTGCCTGGGAGAGCTGAAGCAGCAATCTCAGCTCTGCTAAAACAGTCATGACTGCAACTTCCGCTTTTATATCCTCCCGTCAATAACTCCAACCAAAAACTCCGCCCACTCCTGAATAAACCCTAGGGCTGTGGGCGTGGCTACAGCGGTGAAACGACTGTACTGTGCAATATAAAAAAAAAAAAAAAAATTTATTTATAAATGTTGACATTAACAGGCATCTTTAACATTTTCTCCAAAGCTGGAATAAAGAATAAATCCTACATCAAGACTTGGTCCCTGAAGATGCTCGTCAAATTACCTCATTAAAAACTTTACTGAACCTCACTTGCACAGCATTTATAAAGAAGCAAAACTTTAATGTAGTTAAATTTGCACTAGTACTTTCTTGGTTCAACTTTGTGATGTCATCACTTTTCTGGGGTTCGAGTTTAACCTCACCTGTTGTCCATTTTCCTCACATGGACTCAAAAGATCGGTGCTTCAAAATGAACACTTAAATATGCATTTAATATTTTTATTCAACTTTCAAGAAAGAAAACTTTTAATGATACAAATTCTGGAAACTCATTTGATAGTTAATGAACTTTATTTACAACAAGCCATGTATGCACTTACAAAAATATAGTTAATGAAATGTTAGCTATAATGTAAATTTTAAAAAGTATCATTCCTTTTAATAACAAACAATTTAGAGGCGAGAAACTAAAAAACTACATGGTCTGACTTGAGTGACAGGGTCCTGTATCTAGGCAACCATTAAAACACGATGAGTAGACCTAAAATTTGATATTAACAAGACTTTTAACACTGTTCCTGGTTTTCTTAGTCATATTTTATAACTTATGAGGTTTTATAGCAGCATTAATAGATGCTTTGTCTGTTGATGAGTCAAGTGTTTGCACCAACGATCACAACAAGCCTTGCAGCCACATGGCTACCACAACAAACCGGCAATAGTAGTTGCTAACACCCTGCACTCACATTCCACAGTGACACATACAGTTTGAGTTTTGTGACATTTGTCAAACACGACTCCAGGTACTTTGTACTACAAACTTTTGGCGCCGATTTAACGGACATGTCAAACACACAGTGACCGTGACATGTTAATCTAACTCTCAACTGCGACCAACAGTCTAAAGGGTCTGAAACAAAGCTTCAGTTTGTGATGCTAATGCTAGCAACGCTAACACCAACTTCCGAGCTGCGGGAGATAGCGGCCAAGGGCTGGGGAGAGCCGAAGATGGCGCAGGCGTAGTGCTAACGGCACTCGCTCTCTTTGCCAAAATATTTACTATTTAAATCCAGTTTAATCCAAATGACTAACGGGTAAATTAAATCATGCCTGATGCACGTCCGGTGTCCATCTCTGACTTCCAATCGTATTAAAGCAAACAGTGGGTTGGTACCGATAGAGAACAGGAAAAAAAAAGCAATACCAAAAATAATCCCTTCGATGGAAAGGTGAGAGTCTATTTTACCGGTAGATACCTGTCAAGAGGCGAGTTAACAGCCATATCCATCCGGATGGATCCGGATTGTTTTCGAAGGACACGAAACCAGGATCCGTCTCTGGTCGTTGGTTATTTAACAATCCACTTAGACGAACACCGCGCTCTCTACCTCGTTGAAATGGCGACTGAGTGACTACACCCGGTCTTTTATAAACCCGCAATTCATGTCATTGGATGAAGAACCACCGTATTTCCCCGCCCACTGATTTCCTTATTCGTCGCTTAAGACGTCTGTCAAATTTACCCCGCCCACTACTTTTTGAAGCTCCGCACACAAGCTTCATGACCAACCCATTCGTACGTTTTTCCTGCCTGTCAAGAACATTGCCCAACACCATTGGTCCAGGAAATCCAGTATAACCGATACGCAGCTTTTTACTGGCTCCAGAATATAATCCTTCACGGAGAGCAAACGGAACACAACCACCGTGTTCTTTCTCACATTATGTTACGTCAACTTATGCATGACGAAAACGGGGATTGGTCGAGCCGATTGCAACGCGGGCTTACTATCTGAATACTAGAAATCCCATTGGCTCTCTGACTCGGTCACGCGAACACAGCGAAGAGGGCATCTCCCTCATGAGCTCACGTCTTTCTTCTAGAACAGTCGCTCACCCGCCATCTTTGAGAAACAACACAGCAAAAAGAATTAACTATACACTTCAACAACCTGACGCAAATAAAATAAGTTACTCTTGGATTTAAAGTACAATTAACTCAAGTATATATCGAGTGCAGCTGAGTAAAAACGTATCATATAAACCTTGCCACAGAACAAGGCCTGAATGTGGTCCACAATGATCAATGAGTGTGCTTACTTCAAGTCTAAAAATTAAAATTAGCATTTTTCAGCACACTAAATAAAACTGAAAATTCAACAAGAAGCCACCATGTTAGCGAGGCCACGTGAACAAGAATGACACAGCAAAATTCCTCATAAGCCACATTTAAGTGTAAGAACAACCTAAACTAATTTTACTCGTATTAAATCAGTTAACCGACCTAACAAGTGTTTTTTTATCCTAAAATAGGCGTACTTCTAATCTGCTAATGGAGGTTTCAAAAACAAGATTAAAATCAAAAGTAAGAAATATAGTAAATATAACAAATATTCATACTTGAGTGTATAAATATTTTTAAACGAATTATATTCTAAAAGCCTAAGAAGCCCACACGATGGTTACCTAACCACTGGCGCCCATCCCCCACACCTAGGTTACAGACTACCACAATGTCACTCATATAAAGGACAAGTATCGTTTTAGTCCACATAGAAAGATTAAAATCGCCTTGGTTTTGACACTTAGACACTTTAACCTTAAATAAAATTATTTTGCCTAAAATCAAAGTTAAAACAATTTTTTAAATACTGTAAAGTAAAACGTTATCAGTTTAGAATAAAAAAGAAGTCGAATGGTAAATCCCAAAAAAGGAGCAAAACCTTTCTTCCAATAATCTTCTTTGTCTTCCACTTGGATACTTTTTAACCAACACATTTCCCCTCAAACATGTCCGCCTTCTTCCTCCACTCCCTGAGCTGGGTGGGGGAGGGGAGTCATGTGATGAAATCCTGAGATTACAGGATTACAGTCTACAGTTCATCAAACTGAACACGTGGCGATTCATCAAAACCGTCATCATCATCCTCGAGTCGTCCTTTTACCTCAGAGCCGCTCCTCCACAGCTAAATCCAGCAAAACGCGTTAGTTTTTCCAGCAGATTTGAAGATTAAATTGGCAAAAAATCCGAACAATGAACGCACTTTTCCGGAGGACTTGGCTAGTTCCGATTGGCCAGTTTTGATCACGTGACAAAAGCGCTACTAGAATTCTCGATTGTGCTGATTTCCACTAATATCTTACTATTATTTGTCTGTAATATCAATAATCCATCCCGATAGTGTTGCATAATTCCACTCAAGCGGCACCGAAACTTCGTTATCCTTTCTGTTGACCACGGCTGTCAAAAACTGTGTTCCAACCGCAGACATGTTGGACTACTGCGCATGCGTACGTTCAGCAGCGCCGTGGCGTTGAGAAAACTGCTGGAAAGGCTGGAAAGCTGCTGATAAATGCTTCACATGTGGAACTCAGCTGCAAGGAAATTTATGGGAGAAAGAAGAAAGAAGCAGACAAGACATAGAAATTTTTTGCTTCTATTATTTGAATTAAAGAAGATTTTCAGACATTTATTTACGTGAAAAGAAAGTTTGATTACGTCATTATGACCGTCTGCAGATGCAGACCACATTCTGTGCAACCTGCAGACTGAGATTAAACTATAAGGATTATTGTGTGATTATGAGCCTCGTTAATGCTTATTTACAGTTGTTATTCAGTCTCACTGTGCGTTAGATGAGCAGGAGTTTACAGTTTTGGACTTTTTATTTTTTGGGGTTGATTCAGCACACCCCCAATCTGTTTTGAGTTCTGGTGAATTAAAGGTTACATCAGCAGCATTAACTGCGTCTGCTAGAAGCAGAATTTTCATTCTGAAAATGAAACCGTAGAAATAGAAGTGAAACCACATTTCTCAAGAAATAAAATTAAAAATAATAAAATAAAATTTAATTTTTTATTTTTATTTTTTTTTTACAGAATTAGATATCTGATCCTACATTT
>SSNQ01033980.1:8450-37623 GCA_006942095.1 Nothobranchius kuhntae
TGAAGCGGTCTGGAAACCCGGTCTCTCTGAGGGATGTGTCACTTGGAAAAATGTTCTTTTTATGAAATTATGAAACTTTGGCTGAACAGCGCTTGTTCCCGTCTCTAATATGGAGACGCATGACGCATCCAGTCTGAGGCAGAATCGCCTCTTCAGCTCAGAGAGCACCTGTAGAGACATTTGATCATGCACAAAGTTTATATGGAGCAGAAGCGGTCGGGCCACGGCAGGTGGAACGTTCCTAGCCTACATGAAGTGTAACATTAATATGTTACTGGACACGCTGGTCTGGTTGGTTAGACCAGTGTTTGAAGTGGAACACACACACACACACACACACACACACACACACACACACACACACACACACACACACACACCAATTAAAATAATGCTGATAGCGTGGACTAGAAGACAGGTGATGGTTTACGTATTTAAATGATGATCAGGCTGCTGTAAAATGTAATCTCCATCCACATCCAGACACAATTATCCTCTATTCTGTCTCTAGTTGCTCTGCTCTTGTCTGGGCTGACGTAGCTGACGGTGCGCGCGGCGCGCCTAACTAGCGGCTGCACATTTTACGCATTTGGAGAGGTGGACTGGATGCTTTTACTGGAAGATGGTCCACTTAACGCACGGGTGTAGACTACATATTAATGACAAATGAATGAAAATTAAATTGTGAGTTTTGACTTCATATTTTAGAAATAAAAATGACGGGGGAACACATTTATGACGTCTTTTTAAACTAAATTTTCTAGCGCGACCTGCCTGCTTCACTAAGTCACTGCTTATTAAGGTCCGTCCAGAATTACCGTGGGAAACGGGTAATAATGGCTCTTTGATGGGAACAGGTTCCCGACCCCTGGTATAAGATCTGAGCTGGTAAAACAAAAATCCTCATCAGCAGGCTTTTTTGAAAGTGGGGGGACACAGCTGCCAATCACACATTTTGCCGGGGACATGTCCCCGGCGTCCCCGGTTAAAATGACGCCCATGCACTCATGGTTCACTAGGGCTAGGGGTCACTACAGCAGAGGGTTTTCGTGCCATGTAGAAAGTCTAAAGCTTCCAGTTTATTTCATTCAATTCTTCAGAATCAATTCTCAGTTGTGTCACTGAACTAGACCAATGAGACGCCAGTTTTTAACTTTGCCCCCCACCCGCCTTTTGTTGCTCTGTGTTGGGCGTCTGGTGCCACCCTGGAGGGCGGTATGTCCTGCTTGTTTCCCGGTAACCGCGGTAACATCTGTTTAGGCTCACCTGGGTGCCTGAACCGTTTGTCGTCACTCCCCCCTAACCCAGTCCTAAACTGCCGTCCACCACCCCACCATGACACAACTTCATCGGTGCTGCTCCCCATGCCGGGGCGGCGTTTCTGAGACAAAAACAAGAACTGGACCGCGAGGACTGCTGACTGAAGCAACAAGAGCTACTAAAGATGAGGTCACTGCTGCTTCTACAGGGTCTGACTGAGGTCAAAAGCGCTACATAAGTTCAATGCATCATTATTA
This sequence comes from Nothobranchius kuhntae, assembly GCA_006942095.1. Lineage (NCBI taxonomy): Eukaryota > Metazoa > Chordata > Actinopteri > Cyprinodontiformes > Nothobranchiidae > Nothobranchius > Nothobranchius kuhntae. Next base: position 9,968 of record SSNQ01033980.1, read on the forward strand.
TTTATGTGGTTATCTGCATGAGACTGCTGCAGCTCATTAATCCCACTTCCTGTTGAACTGATGAACAAACACCTGAGATTAAAATATGAATAATGAGTTTATTGTTTATCCAACAGGGTTCCAGAAACAAGCCAGTGTAACCATGATGTTGCTGTTCGACAGGAGGCCTCTAGGTGTCAGTATGAGGCTGTAGCTGAAATGCATCCTGGGAGACGTAGTTCTGTGGGCGCAGCTGCTCCTCCAACCTCCATGAGCTGCTGAATTCACATTTAATGAGGGTAGATGTTTATTTTTTTCCATTACCGAATGGGTCGGTGGTGCGGCTGCCTGCCTTCTCATCTCCTCTCTGAAGGTCAGATCCCAGGTTTGCTGTCAGACAGGTGGATAGGAAACAGCGCTGGGGGGTGAGGAGCCTGAAGCCAAGACAGCAAGGAAGAGAAAGATAAGGATGATGATGTCATGTGACTTAGAGTATCAAGAACAGCGTAGAACCAAAAGGTTCCACTTTCATGTTAGACTGCAGAAGACCAGGGTCCTCATTCCTCAAACATGGGTGGAGACTGTCCTACAGATGTGGACAAAAGTGTTGCTACCCTTCGGTCAGTGAAAGAAAAACCTAAATAAACATATGATTTATTCTGGTAATGCTCCACTGATGGCTCTGGGTCGTAGGGCGGGTTCTGCCGATGCCTTTCAAACGATCTCCGCGTGCTGCTGGACAACGAACAACGTGATGGACTCACCGCAACGGATGTCATAAAGGAGGCGGTCCGATGTTTAACCCTAGCCCTAGCATAACAAGTCATGGGTTTGATTCCAGCTACCACCAGGGGTATCCTGCTGTTGTGTCCTTGGGCAAGACACTTCACCCAGCTTGCCTGTGTTAGTGGTGGTCAGAGGGGCTGACGGCGCCAAATGGCAGCCTCACCTCTGTCAGACCGCCCCAGGGCGGCTGTAGCTACAAAGTAGCTCGCCATCACTAGCACAGTGTGAATGTGAGAGTGTGTGAAAGTGTCTTTATTACTATTATTGCTATTATTATTATTATTATTATTATTATTATTATTATTATTATTATTACTATTATTACTATTATTATTATTTTTATTATTATTATTATTAACAGAACCGGTTCTGTTCATCACTTTTATGGACAGAATTTCTAGACGCAGCCGTGGTGTGGAGTGTGTCGAGTTTGGTGGCAGGAGAATCTCGTCTCTGCTTTTTGCGGATGATGTGGTCCTCCTAGCTTCATCCAGCTCTGACCTTCAGCTCTTGCTGGGTAGGTTCGCGGCCGAGTGTGAAGCGGCTGGGATGAGGATCAGCACCTCCAAATCTGAGACCATGGTTGTCGACCGGGAAAGGGTGGCTTGCCAACTCCGGGTCGGGGGAGAGGTCCTACCTCAAGTGGAGGAGTTTAAGTATCTCGGGGTCTTGTTCACGAGTGAGGGTAGGAGGGATCGGGAGATCGACAGGCGGATTGGTTCGGCGTCTGCAGTGATGCGGACGCTGAGCCGATCTGTCGTGGGGAAGAGGGAGCTGAGCCAGAAAGCCAGGCTCTCGATTTACCGGTCGATCTACGTCCCAATCCTCACCTATGGTCATGAGCTTTGGGTAATGACCGAAAGAACGAGATCGCGGATACAAGCGGCCGAAATGAGTTTCCTCCGTAGGGTGGCCGGGCTCAGCCTTAGAGATAGGTTGAGGAGCTCGGACATTCGGGAGGGACTCGGAGTAGAACCGCTGCTCCTCCGGATCGAAAGGAGCCAGTTGAGGTGGTTTGGGCATCTGGTCAGGATGCCTCCTGGACGCCTCCCCGGGGAGGTGTTTCGGGCATGTCCTGCCGGCAGAAGGCCCCCGGGTCGACCCAGGACACGTTGGAGAGGTTACATCTCCAATCTGGTCCGGGAACGCCTTGGGGTCCTGCCGGAGGAGCTGGTGGAGGTGGCCGGGGAGAGGACAGTCTGGAGCTCCCTAGTTGGGATGCTGCCCCCGCGACCCGGACCCGGATAAGCGGAGGAAGACGAGACGAGACGAGATTATTATTATTAATATTATTACTATTATTATTACTATTATTACTATTATTATTATTTTTATTATATTATTATTAATATTATTACTATTATTATGATTATTATTACTATTATATTATTACTACTATTATTACTATATTATTATTATTACTACTATTATTATTATTATTACTATTATTATTATCATTATTATTATTATTACTATTAATTACTATTATTATTATTATCGTTATTATTACTATTATTATTACTATTATTACTATTATTATTATATACTATATTATTATTATTTTTATTATTATTACGATTATTACTATTATTATTACTATTATTATTATTATTATTATTATTATTATTATTATTATTATTATTATTATTATTATTATTATTATTATTATTCATTTTCAGCACATTTGATTTCAAGTCCAGTCGGTTTAATTGTTAAATGTCTTGAAACAAGATGAAACAAGTTCTAGTTTAGCTACGTTTTAGTGGAGAAAAGCCTTTTAGTTCAGCGCTGATGTTCGGAGCACATCACTCAGTTTGACATCTTTTATTTGAGCTAGTTTAGTCCTCATAACGGACAATAAGTTCTGTGGATTTGGAAATATTTGCCCCTGACTGCCTAAGGGAAACACAATATTTCAGGGGAACATAATTTCCCACAACACCCGTTTCACGTGGATCCCGGTGCCTCGATGTAAACAAACTGGCTGCCGCTACCAGCTTATATGGATATATCGCTGGATGATCGTTAACCACGGCTGGTTCAGGACTGCTGGTGAGCCGGGGACACGCTGGAGATCAAGTAAACAATGCTGACTTACCCACCAGCTAATCGTTAAACACGGCTGGCGTGGTGGAGATGGGCGTCACGAGCTGCTAGTTGAAGAAGGAAAGATCATTTCTATAGCGCCTCTCAAGATAAAAATCATGAGGTGCTTCACAAAAACGAAAAATGTAAAAATATAAAAAAGAATTTAGAAAATGTTTAAAAATACATTCAAAAGGAGCAAAAAATAGTCAGTTGTGATTAAAAATGTAAAGAAAGAGAGAGAGTGACTAGGAAAGAGGGAAGTTAGCCATGGCAGCAGTAGCTCAGGTTGAGCGGGTTGTCCAGTAATCGGAAGGTTGCAGGTTCGATCTCGGCTCCGGACAGAGAATTCAGCTTTTGTGTCCTTGGGCAAGACACTTAACCCCCCCTGCCTGCTGGTGGTGGTCGGAGGGACCGGTGGCGCCAGTGCTCGGCAGCCTCGCCTCTGTCAGTGCGCCCCAGGACAGCTGTAGCTACATCGTAGCTCATCACCATCAGTGTGTGAATGTGTGTGTGAATGGATGAATGATACACTGCAGTGTAAAGCGCTTTGGAGTCCTGACTCTGAGAGGCGCTATACAAGTGCGGGTCATTTATCATTTATCATGGCTAGAGCCGGGGAGACGCTGTGTGTAAACTCCACGGATCACCAGCAAAACGAGACTCAAGTCTAAAGGTAACGTTTGAGAAGAAGCCCTCGGAGTCGGAGCGTCTCAGTAACGCGTGGAGAACTACATCGCTGTTAGTAAAGTGTTGTGGAGATAAAGTAAACAGCGCTGCTTTAGCCACTGGCTAGCGGACCAGCGCTGGAGCGTGTTGGGAGAGACGGCAGCCTGCAGGAAGAGAGGAGACTTGAGTAGAAGGACTTTGGAACGGACACGTTGGGACCGGGTCAGGAGTTCTGGTACTGACACGTTGGGACCGGGTCGGGAGTTCTGGTACTGACACGCTGGGACCTGGTCGAGAGTTCTAGTACTGACACGCTGGGACCTGGTCGGGAGTTACGCTGGGACCGGGTCGGGGGTTCTGGTACTGGCACCCTGGGACCGGGTCGGGAGTTCTGGAATGGACACGTTGGGACCGGGTCAGGAGTTCTGGTACTGACACGTTGGGACCGGGTCGGGAGTTACGCTGGGACCGGGTCGGGGGTTCTGGTACTGACACGCTGGGACCGGGTCGGGAGTTCTGGTGCTAGGGAAAGACGGATGAACAACTTGAGGCGAGTTTGAGAGTCAGAGACGCTAATCTGAGGCTGGTGAACAGCTAATAGTGGGCGGGGTCTGAACATGTGCAGCTTCCTGGTGTCGGACATGATGAGGTACTGACACATTTGATGTTTTCTGATTTAATTGTTTTTTATTCAAACTAACAAGAACAGCAACGGTGTAGCTCTTCTTTTCTGTTTCTTAGTTGAATTAGCAGGGTGCACTGCTGCCCTCTGCTGGTTCTGTCAGGTTACAGTTATAGACAAACGGTAACGTGGAGCTCGTATGTCCCTAAACAGCTACTGCATTTTAAGATGGTGGGTGACCATGGAGCCTCGACGACAGTCTATGTATTTAAAAATGTATCTTTTCAAGTTGAGAGGGATATTTAGAGTTGATGTTGGACGGTCTTCGGTCAGGCTGTAGACAGCACCACAGCACAGAGACGGCACTGATCAGGTATTAAACGACATTCGTCTCAACACTGATTCAGGTGAAGCATCTGTCCTGATGATGCTTGACCTCAGTGCAGCTTTTGATACTGTGGACCACGACATCCTTCTGGACAGACTCAAACTGGGTGGGACTATCAGGCACAGTGCTCAGCTGGTTCCAGTCCTATCTCAGAGACTGGGGCTATGTTGTCTCTAGTAGGGACTACCAATCATAGCTGATCACCATGACATGTGGGGTCCCCCAAGGCTCAATTCTAGAACCACTACTCTTTAATCTCTATATGCTCCCCCTGGGTCAGGTCATGCTTAATGACATTGCCTATCATAGCTATGCTGATGACACCCAGATCTACCTAGCCCTATCACCTAGTGACTGTCGTCCACAGGACTCACTCTGTCAGTGCCTAGAACACGTAAACGAGTGGATGCAGTCGAACGTCCTTCAGCTAAACAAAGACAAGACTGAAGTTATTGTCTTTGGCAACGAGAGGGTTAGGATGGATGTTATTGGTCAGCTGGACTCCAGGGGAATAAAGACAGAGACCAGGTTAGAAATCTAGGTGTTATCATTGACTCAGACCTGAGCTTCTCTGGACACATCAAGGCTTTAACTAAATCAGCGTTTTATCACCTTCATCAACCATCAAGAGTCAGAGGTCTCATGTCCAGACCAGACTTAGAGAAACTCATTCATGTGTTCATCTCCAGCAGGCTGGACTACTGCAGTGGTCTCCTAACTGGTCTTCCCAGAAAGCTGTGATGCAACAGCAGCTTGTTCAGAACGCTGCTGCTGGAGTCTTAACAAGAACCAGGAGAACGGAGCACATCACTCCTGTTCTTAGATCCCTACACTGGTTACCAGTAAACCACAGAATAGACTCAAAGTGCTCCTACTGGTTTATAAACCACTCAGTGGCATGGAGCCAAAATACTGGTATCTACACACCACAGGGCTCTGAGATCCCTGGGAACCAATCAGCTGGTAGAACCTCGGGTCAGAACCAAACATGGTGGAGATGCATTTAGCTACCATGCTGCTCACATATGGAATCAGCTTCCCCATGACCTCAGGTCTGCCCCAACCCTGGTGTTGTTTAAAACTAAACCCTCATGTACTCATCAGCCTTTACATGAACTGTTTAATGCTGCATCATCTCCTCTGTAATCTGTAATCTGTAATCTGTAATCTGATGTAACTCCGTCTTCTTCTTTAGCCCTAACCTGTAATTCTGTCTGTGTGGATTTTCGTTTGTGTTTTTGTTGTTTTCCGTTCAACTGGCATGGACATCAATACGATGTCAAACTGCTTCACTCTCTGATTGGTTCTTTTCTTGTCTGCCGATGAAAACGTCAATCAACGTTTGTCACAATTTAGTTTTTATAGAAGTGATCGTTTTTAGCTTTAGTTTAGTTTTTGCATCCGTCACCAAAAACACGAGAAAATTCCCACTGGTGTTAAATCGTTCCTACGTAGGAAACGTGGGTGAAAGTACGACTGACGGACGAGGACCCGGGACTTTACCCACCACCCCTAGTTCACAAGGGTTACCTTGAACCAGAACCAGGCCTTTGATCCTGATCCCATGTTTTTCCAGAACTAGTTTCTGAACAGCAGAATTTTTACTTCAGTTTGTAGGTTTAAACTTTGAGAATAAATACCAAACGTAGTTTTCTAGACGGAGTTGATGAGAAGAGTCCATGTGGCTCTTATTGCAAATCTCGCAGGATAGTTAAAACAGTTAAGTTAATTTTTTGTTTAAATGGAGTCTTTTCAAAATCCAGTCAAATGTTGTCCTCTACGTTTCATAACTTGAGACGGTTTGTAACGTTGGCTGGGATAAGAGCAAAACACGGGTCAATCAAGCTCTCTGATTGGCTAGGGTTAGACAGAAAGAGAGGGCACAGAGACGGTAACCATGACAACCTTATTGGTCACGGGGTGAGAAGAACTGACCTGACAAACCCAATGTCGGTTTGGTTCAGATGACGGTCCGACCTGCAACATAAACCAGAAGATCAGAATGACTCTGACCTCAGAACAGTTTGAACACCTAACCTGAATAAAGTCAGTTGGCTGACTCTGAGATAGACGATTGCTGATTGGCTGCACCTGGCGGTAAGGCGTTTCCTGTTTCCTGTTTTCAGTGTTGCACTCCGTGTAGCTGTTTGGTGTTTGGGGCTCGCTAAAGCTGATTTAATTTCTCTGTACTTGGATATCTCTGAGTTATTGTAGCACAAAAGCACGCTAAAACACACATTTTCTGTTGTTCCACCTAGCTTTTAGGGAACCATTTGAGTTTGCACGCAGTTTATTTGGTGTTGAACAGTTTGCTCGTCCAGTTAGCTTAGCCTCAGCACGGCTATGGCTACCTCTGTCTCTGCTTCTCCGTCTCCTATCTCTTGCTCTCTGTGTCAGATGTTTAGTTACTCCTCTGCCTCCTTTAGTGATAATGGTACGTGTAATAAATGTAGCATTTTTGTAGCTTTGGAGGCGAGGGTGTCGGAATTGGAGTCCCGGCTCCGCGCTGTTAAAAAACCCGTAAACAGCCGTAGTTACTTAGCTAGCGCGGGGTTAACTAGCTCAGAACAACCACGTAGCGACCCTCCAGTGGAACCCGAGCAGCCGGGACCTCAGGCCGGCTGGGTGACGGTACGCAGGAAGCATAGAACCCAGCCCGTGGGCCACCACCAACCCGCCCACGTTTCTAATAGATTTTCCCCGCTCAGTGACGCACCCACTGACAAGCCGACTCTGATCATTGGCAGCTCCATAGTCAGAAACGTGGCATTAGAGGCTCCAGCAACCATAGTTAAATGTTTACCTGGGGCCAGAGCGGGCGACATTAAATCTTATCTGAAACTGCTGGCTAAGGATAAGCATAAATACAGTAAGATTGTTATTCACGCTGGCGGTAACGACACCCGGTTACGCCAATCGGAGGTCACTAAAATTAATGTTGCTTCGGTGTGTAAGTTTGCCAAAACAATGTCGGACTCCGTAATTTTCTCTGGCCCCCCTACCCGATCGGACCAGTGACGACATGTTTAGCCGCATGCTGTCCTTCAACCGCTGGCTGTCTAGGTGGTGTCCTGAAAACAACGTGGGCTACATTGATAATTGGAAAACTTTTTGGGGAAAACCTGGTCTGATGCGGAGAGACGGCATCCATCCCTCTTTGGATGGTGCAGCTCTTCTTTCTAGGAACATGGCCAGTTTTATTAGTCCTCCATGACTACCCAGGGTCCAGACCAGGAAGCAGGGTCATAGTTTAACCCACCCCTCTGCAGCTTCTGTACTGTTACCCACCCACTACCCCATAGAGACAGTGTCCTGCCCACGGCCAAAACCACACAGATTAAACATCAGGCTTAATAAAGCAAATCATGGAAATCTCATAAATATTAGAACAAATTCAACTGAGCAGAAAACTAGAAAAATTAAATGTGGGTTGTTGAACATTAGATCCATTTTTTCTAAGACTTTGTTAGTTAATGACTTGATTTGTGATAATCAGATCTCTTTGCTCTCTCTCACAGAATCCTGGCTGCAGCAAGAGGACTATGTTAGCTTAAACGAGTCGACTCCTTCAAATGATTTAAATCATCATATAGCTCCAAGTACAGGGCGAGGAGGAGGAGTAGCAACCATTTTTCATTCGGACTTATTAATCAGTCCCTTACAGATTAATAGTTACAGTTCGTTTGAACATCTTATTCTTAGTTTTCCTAATCCAGATAGCAAAACTGTAAAACCACTCTTGTTTGTAGTTTTCTATCGTCCACCAGGCCCTTACTCTGAGTTTTTGGATCAGATCTCTGATTTTCTATCTGATTTGGTGTTAAATACTGATAAGGTCATTGTAGTGGGGGATTTCAACATTCATGTGGACATTGAAAATGATAGCCTCAATGTAGCCTTTAGTAATATCTTAGACTCAATTGGTTTTACTCAAAGAATACATAGCTCCACCCACTCCTGCCATCATACATTGGACCTTGTTCTGTCTTATGGCATAGAGTGTGAGGAAATAACAATCTTTCCACATAATCCAGTCCTCTCGGACCACTTTCTGATAACCTTTGAGTTTTTTATAACTGAGTTCTCGAGACATGAAAGTAAATTTCACTATAGTGGGTCTCTATCTGACAACGCAGTTGCATCTTTTAAATCAACTGTTCCATCTTTACTGTCTTCAGCATCTCAGAGGAACGTAACAGAGGGCAATATTTTCAGTTCTAGCCCCTCACAGATTGATGCCTTAGTTCATCATGTTAATTCCTCTTTACGTGTGGCATTAGATGATATTGCCCCTTTAAAAAAGAAGGTAATTAGGGACAGGAAGTTGGCTCCCTGGTTTAACTCTCATCTACGAGCCTTAAAACAAAACTCTAGGAAATTGGAGAGAACATGGCGCTCTACGCACCATGAGGAGGCCTGCCTATCCTGGAACAATAGTCTTGTGCTTTATAAAAATAAGCTTCGACAAACTAGAACTGCTTATTTTTCAGCACTAATTGAGGAGAATAAGCATAAACCTAAATTTCTTTTCAGTACAGTTGCTAAACTTACACAGAATCATAGCTCTGAGCCATCTATTCCCTTAGCCCTCAGCAGCAATGACTTCATGGGATTTTTTACAAGTAAAATTAATTCTATTAGAAACAAAATGTTTAGCATCCTCCCTAATGTGATTTCTTCTTCCTCAGTAAGTGAGGCAGCATCAGAGGTGACTTTAGAACCTCATCTGTGCTTGACAAATCTTCTTCATATTCCAGGGTTACTTGTGGAGTACCACAGGGTTCAGTGCTTGGACCAATTCTTTTTACTATACATATGCTTCCAATTGGTAAAATCATTAGACAGCATGGGATAAACTTCCACTGTTATGCTGACGACACTCAGCTATATTTATCCATTAACCCTGATGAACCTAATCGGTTGGGTAGATTACAGGCTCGTCTTGAGGACTTAAAAAATTGGATGACTCTAAACTTTTTGCTTTTAAATCAAGACAAGACGGAAGTTCTCATCTTTGGACCAGAAATCCAGAAAAGGAAATTGCTTAGCCAATCGCCTGACCTGAATGGCATTACATTAATCTCCGAGAACAAAGTAAGGGACCTTAGTGTTATCTTCGTCCAGGACATGTCATTGAAACCCCAGGTTAAACAGGTTTGTAGGATTTCCTTTTTCCACCTTCGGAATATTGCTGATTAGAAGCATACTTTCCAGGAGTGATGCTGAAAAACTAGTTCATGCATTTATTACATCAAGACTGGATTACTGTAATTCATTACTCTCAGGAAGTCCATAGAATGTAGTTAAAAGTCTTCAGCTTGTCCAAAATGCTGCAGCTAGAGTTCTGATGAGAATTAAAAAGAGAGATCATATCTCTCCTGTCTTAGCTTCCCTACATTGGCTACCAGTTAAATTCAGAATAGATTTTAAGATCCTTCTTCTCACATATAAAGCTCTTAATAATCAAGCTCCATCATACATCAGTGATCTGATTGTTCCATATGTTCCTAACCGAGCACTTCGCTCTCAGACTGCAGGTTTACTGGTGGTTCCAAGAATATCTAAACTTAGGATGGGAGGCAGATCTTTTAGTTATCAGGCTCCTCTCCTGTGGAACCAGCTCCCAGCTTTAGTCTGTGAGGCAGACACTTTGTCTACTTTTAAGAACAGGCTTAAAACATTTTTATTTGATAGGGCCTATGGTTAAAATCTGATGTTAGCCTAAATCTGGACAAGTGGGGGAGTAGAGGGAGGTGGAGTGTACAGTTGGTAAAGACGGCTCTCCCTTGCCCTGCCTCCAACATGCCTCCATCTAAATAGGATAGATTATCCAGAGTTATCTCTGTAGTTATGCTGCTATAGGCTTAGACTGCTGGAGGACACACTGACCACTTTCCACACTCTACTGCTTTCTTCTACAATCTGCTCTTTAACTGTATTATTTCCTTCTATTTCAGCTGTTAACTTTATTTTCTCTCTAAGTGTTTTTCTCCCCAGAAGAAGCTACAGTGATGTTCTGCTGAGCTGTGGTGGCCTCATGGAGGGGGCCATCGTCTAGCACACTGCTGCTAACCACTAAAACATTCTCCCTCTCCTGATAATAACTTCTTGCTTCCATTGACTTTTGATGTGCTACTACTAGTTTATCCGTTTAATTATAGATCCACTAGGATAAATACAATAAAGTTTATCTTTCACCAAATACAATATTTACTGGGACATCACAATATGGCTATAGACACATTACGTGTGTGTGTGTGTGTGTGTGTGTGTGTGTGTGTGTGTGTGTGTGTGTGTGTGTGTGTGTGTGTGTGTGTGTGTGTGTGTGTGTGTGTGTGTGTGTGTGTGTGTGTGCTCTGTCTTCTCCATCCCCAGTGAGTCGTGGAGGATGGCTGCTTATACTGAGCCAGGATTCTCTGGAGGTTTCTTCCTGTTAAAAGGGAGTTTTCCTCTCCACTGTCACTGCATGCTTGCTTAGTATGAGGATTGCTGTATAGACACTGACACTAGTCAGTGACTTGATGCAACCTGCTGGGTTCCTTATATAGGAAACATTATTTCTGATTGGCTTAATGAACTGACCTGAATTGGAATGTTTATTATGTGAAGTGCCTTGAGACGACTCTTGTCGTGATTTGGCGCTTTATAAATAAACTTGAATGGAATTGGTCACGGGGTGAGAAGAACTGACCTGACAAACCCAATGTCGGTTTGGTTTGGATGACGGTCCGACCTGCAACATAAACCAGAAGATTGGAATGACTCGGACCTCAGAACAGTTTGAACACCTAACCTGAATAAAGTCAGTTAACTAACCCTAACTAACAGTTAACAGTTAACTAACCCTAACTAACAGTTAACTCAACCGTAATCGTGGCCGACCACTTGTTGGGTTGGTGTTTAATGTCGTTGACTTAATTCTGCACAGAGAGAGCGTCTCAAAGACATCTGAGTCATGTAGAACAGAGGAAAGAGCCGCAGCGAACGCCACCGCTGTCTTCGTTGTTTATGACAAACTGAGCGTCGCTGTGTGACGTCCGCGTCGCTGTGTGTGACGTCCGCGTCGCTGTGTGACGTCCGCGTCGCTGTGTGTGACGTCCGCGTCGCTGTAGTTTTTTATCTGTAGTAAAAATGGAGTCTGGCGACAGCACAAACATCTTTGTTTAGAAGAAAGGCTTTTAGCGCTTCTACTAGTTGTGGTTTTAAAGACGTGTTCAAATCATGTAGAACAGAGGAAAGAGCCGCAGCTTCAGTCGCCATGTTTATGACAAGCTCGGCGTTGTGGGGTGTGGCGTACGCTACTCAGCGCTGCTTGGCTCGGTCAGAGTTCTCACGGGGAGGGTTATCTGTTCCCAGACTCTTTCTGTGCAGAACTAAACAGAGTCCGGCAGTCCAGGCTATCCATCAGGACCCACACTCACCTGGTGAAGTTCGTCAGGTCCAAGAACTGGTGGAAACTCTCGGTGATCGACTTGTTGTGTCTGCAGCAACAAAAACAACGTCTCAGTTCTCAGAATGTTTCAGGTGAACTCCAGCTGGAAGCCAGATCTCACCTGGTGTGCTCAGGTGGAGCAGGAAGTGGACCAGGAGAGACACAAGGACTCATCATCACCATCATCACCACCATGGAGGAAAACAGGACGGACTTCATCTTTGATCTGGATCAGAGCAGCTGAAGGCATTTATACCTCCACCAGCTGACCTGGGGTCAGCTCCACCCTGCTTACAGCAGCAGCAGCCATGTTTTCTGTCCTCTGATGAAGGTCCGACTCATGTTGATGTTCCAGCTCAGACCATGAAGGTCCCTCATGTTTACTCACACTCACACACACACACACACATGCACACACGCACACACACACACGCACACTCACACACACACACACACACGCACACACGCACACACACACACACACACACACACACACACACACACACTCTCTCTCTCTCCTTTTATAGTGAAGACTATCACATTTTAAGGATGGTGTTAGGTTTGAGGGCTGGTGGAGGAAACACACCTAACACTCCAATAGCTCTCATCCCATATTTAGAAGGGCTCAGTTCTTAGGTCAAAGGTTAAAGGTCAAGACAGGAGCACATTTGTAAAGGAACACTTAGCTTAGGTTGGAAGTTTCTTTGTGCTAGTACTCGACCTTTACCCATCATGCACTGCAGCAGAAACAAGTGCCCTAAATAAGCAGGACTGGAGCTGAAGAGACACGCAAGGTTGTGTGTGTGTGTGTGTGTTCTGTCTTCTCCATCCCCAGTGAGTCGTGGAGGATGGCTGCTTATACTGAGCCAGGATCCTCTGGAGGTTTCTTCCTGTTAAAAGGGAGTTTTCCTCTCCACTGTCGCTGCATGCTTGCTTAGTATGAGGATTGCTGGGTGGGTTAGGGTTAGATATGAGTGACTTGATGCGACCTGCTGGGTTCCTTACATAGGAAACTTGTTGCTGACTGGCTTAATGGCGTGTGTGCAGGTCCTTGAGACGACTCTGGTCGTTACATAAATAAACTGAACGGACTTCTTGGGCCAAGGAGGTTCTGTTCTGTCAAGAAAAGTCAAACGAGAAATAAGCACAACAAAGATTTTATTTTTACATCCAACATCAAAACGATCGTACAAGTGAAACTGGAACAAGCAGCTGTTTTATCTGAGAACAACACACACACACACACACACACACACGGAGGGTAACTACAGCTGAACTGGTTATCAGCTGTTTATCGGAAATCTTCAGCAGAGAACATGCCCTTGGCCCGGCGCAGGATGGAGTCCTTGGATGCGTCGTAGGGATGCTCTTTGGATGGGATCTCCAGGATGGCTGGGATGGACTGCATGTGAGCATCAATGGCGTGGCGTATCATCTCAGCGATGAACTGGTTGATCAGGATGATGGCAATATCGTTTCTCGCCAGGAAGCTCCTGGGAAGAAGGAATCAGCTTAAATCATTCATGTGTCATGCTAAACCGACCCAATGTCAAAATTACAAAATACAATGTGAAAAAGAACAAAAAAAGACACATTTAAAAAAAGTTATTGGTTGATTATGAGGGTTAGGGTTAGCCCCCACCCTAACCCCCACCCCGCTCTGTTCTCCCCTCTAAAGCCTAACTTATGCATCTGCGTCGGGACGAGACGCACAACGCCGTTATCCTGCAGGCTCACGAGGACGGATGGAGTAGAGCTCTCTTTTCTAATCATCTGTCCGTCCAGACGGAGAGCACAAGCTTGTGATTGGGCAGGACGCGGCTGGCGTCTACAGCGCCGCCATTGCTCAAAAGCACAAAGAGCCGAGGATATCTAGCGGCAGACACGGAGCAGCTTGAAGAATACCTCGAGGAAAACCTCTACAATATGGAGGATATCGGCCTTCGTTGGTCCACTGCGCGTCTGCCGTTGTTGATGGCCCCTTCTCCGGGAGCCGGATATCAACGGGACATTAGCTACATGCTAATCCGAAGCTAACAGAGTTTTCCCGGGAGTTTTCAGCAAGAAAAATGCGGTTTAGTGTCTCACAAGTGAAGCAGCGTCAACAAAAAGAGCTGCGTTGTTTCTGTGGTCTCCCTCAGAGATCCACCATTGGCCAGCATGACTACAGCCTCGCTTCGGAGCCGGCCCGGCTGCCCCGGGAGATAGGACCGTTCCTGGTCAGGAGACAGGAGAAGCTGGGCACCTCTCAAGGTTCTTATCCAGCCAAAAGCTCCACTATCAAGTTTAACCCAGCAGTTAATGACACAGCAGAGTAACAAAGGATCCAACCCCTCAGAGTTGTCATGAGTGTAAACTAGATCTATTAAACCTAGAATGGTTTTCTGAACCAGGCTGTAAACATGTTTATTTCTGCTGTAAACATGTTTATTCTGCTGTAAACATGTTTATTTCTGCTGTAAATGTGTATTCTGCTGTAAACATGTTTATTTCTGCTGTAAATGTGTATTCTGCTGTAAACATGTGTATTTCTGCTGTAAACATGTTTATTTCTGCTGTAAACATGTGTATTCTGCTGTAAACATGTTTATTTCTGCTGTAAACATGTGTATTCTGCTGTAAACATGTGTATTCTGCTGTAAACATGTTTATTTCTGCTGTAAACATGTGTATTCTGCTGTAAACATGTGTATTTCTGCTGTAAACATGTTTATTTCTGCTGTAAACATGTTTATTTCTGCTGTAAATGTGTATTCTGCTGTAAACATGTGTATTTCTGCTGTAAACATGTTTATTTCTGCTGTAAATGTGTATTCTGCTGTAAACATGTGTATTTCTGCTGTAAACATGTTTATTTCTGCTGTAAATGTGTATTCTGCTGTAAACATGTACATTTCTGCTGTAAACATGTACATTTCTGCTGTAAACGTGTATTTCTGCTGTAAACATGTACATTTCGGCTGTAAACGTGTATATTTCGGCTGTAAACATGTATTCTGCTGTAAACATGTTTATTCTGCTGTAAACATGTACATTTCTGCTGTAAACGTGTATTTCTGCTGTAAACATGTACATTTCTGCTGTAAACATGTACATTTCGGCTGTAAACGTGTATATTTCGGCTATAAACATGTATTCTGCTGTAAACATGTTTATTCTGCTGTAAACATGTTTATTTCTGCTGTAAAAATAGCTTTTTTAACATGGGAGTCAGGGTTAGCTCTCTTCTGCTGCCAGCCCCTAGCGGATGAAGGTGGAACTGCAGCGTTTGCCACTTCCTTGTTGGCTACGCCTACGTGGTAGCGTGCATCAGAGCGCCTCCTCCTGGACACAAAGGGAAGTTACACCTCACGGTTCAGGTTTGGACGGCGGCCTGGACCGAAACCAGCCACACACACACACACACACACACACCACACACACACACACACACACACACACACACACACACACACACACACACACCCACACACACACACACACACACACACACACACACACACACACACACACACACACACACACACACACACACACACACACACACACACACACACACACACACACACACACACACACACACACACACACACACCACACACACACACACACACACACACACACACACACACACACACACACACACTCCGGTCGCCGTTCAAGCTCCGGGTTTCGTGTCTGATCACGTGACTGGAACGACGGGGTCATTCATTCTCCCACCCCTTGTTCATGTAAGGACCGCGGGGAGCAGGTGTCCACAGCGCGAGAGCTCGGACATCTGGACAAGTCTCCAGTCCACCGCAGCTGTAATCGGCTCATTTCTTAGCTAACGGGGTCTCGCGTGCGCGCGCTCGGCCTTACTTGAACGTCTCCTCGATCTCCGTGATGCTGGTGTCCTTCTCCACCACCAGAAAGTTCGGCTTCCGGTTCTTGTTCAGCTCACCGATGCCGCCGAGCAGGAAGCCCGTACACGTGTCCTCATCCCCGATAACAGCGATCAGTTTCCCGCGGCCCGCCATCACGACCAGTTCGCTTCGGTTTAGGTAAATGGTACAGATCTGATCCGCAAACCCTTGATCACGTGAGTGGATGACGTGCACGTCACCGGTCACATGATAGTCACGCGGACTAAACAGTCGGAAATAAGCTGCAGCGTGTGGAAACAACAAACAGCAGAAAGCCAAGATGGTGAGTGTTAAAGTTTATTTTCCCTTCAACGTCCCTGATGGAAAGAGTGACACGTTCACGGAAGCTGGGACTTCCCAGCATCGCTTTAGCACGTTCGCTTCAGCAGCTCGATCCCGTTTTTGTTCCTCAGACGGCGGCGGCGCTGACGGCGGGTCTGGAGCGGATCCCGGACCAGCTCGGGTACCTGGTTATCAGTGAGGACGGGGTTCTGGCAGTACGTATCCAACATGACACCAGTTTACCGGGATAGCACGGAAAGCTCAAAGTGCCACGTTTCCTGTCCAGAAAGCTAGCATTAGCCCCGTTTAGTTTAGCACAGGTGTGCTGTTGAGCCTTTATTTACCGTAAATTTACAGGTAATGTTATTTCTGTAGCACCTAGCACAGTCATGGGAGCAGAAAGGGCTACACACAGATCAAAATAGTTATAACATTATATAATACCATCAAACAGATGAAAGATGATTACAAGTGAGTTAAAAATAAGAAAATAAAAGATTTATGTAAATTTATCTTTAAATAAAAGGGTCTTCAGCTGTTGTTTAAAAGTGTCCAGACTGTCAACGCTGCGTGAGGATAAAGGAAGATCATTCCAGTCTGGAAGGAGCGATCACCTGACTTTTATATCTGGTCTTTGGAACTTCTAGAAGGTTCTGGTGGGTGGACCTGAGGTCTCGGGTTGCAACATAAGGCTTTAACAGGTCAGTAATGTAGGGAGGAGCTTGACCATGTAGGGCCCTGAAAGTTCTAGTCAGGACTCTAAATGTACTCTAAAGTTAACGGGTAACCAGTGCAGAGACGTCAGAACAGGAGTGGTGTGAGCTCTTCTGTTTGCCCCAGCTAGGAGCCTCGCTGCAGAGTTCTGGACCAGCTGAAGGCGGTCAAGGCCTTTTTGTTAGAACATGTGAAGAGTGTGTTACAGTAATCTAGACGGGAGGAGATGAAGGCATGGAGAACCATTTCAAGATAGGTCACAAGTAGGGTGGGGCATTGTTTGATTTTGAACTATTCTGATTCCGACTCCTCGTTTCGATTCCAGTTCCTATCGATTCCCGATTCTTTGAAGACATGAAATGTTTTACATGAGCCAGCTAACCACAGGTCCTACTTGATGACATCATCTTAACTTCAACATGAATTTTAACTCTATGAACAACAACATCACCTTCATGTAGACAAAAACATGTTTTGGAGACAAAATAAAAAGACTTGCAGCACAACCAGTGTGTTTGTTTCTGACCACGACCAAAGTGTGGAAGCAGCCTCTGGGATGAGAGGCTAAATGTCTCCAACATATCCAGAAACGTCCAGCTGTTTCCAGCTGAAGCTCTCAGGATGATCATGTCCAGGATGACTGAGAACTACACCTCCATGCTGCAGCAGCTTCAGTCACAACAGGAAGTGAGACTTAAACGTAGCTGCTGTCAGTAACAAGCTAACAGGTTTAAACATTAAAACTCAACAGAAACAGTTCAGAAAGGAAATTAAAATGTTATTTATTAATATTGTTATTATTTATGGTGGCAGAAGCTGCTGTGGTTCACCACAGAGAAGCTGCTCTAGCATGATGGTGTTAATGTTCAGCTCTCTGACACCCTCTCACACACACACACACACACGAGTGTGCGTCTGACTGCTGACGCGTGTGTGTGTTGTTATTTCTGCAGTGAGACAAACTCACCTCACACCATCCAGAGTTTGTTCTTTAAGCTTCTATTAAATCCACCGTGTTGACGTATTTAACACGTTTCCTCTACGCTGCAGGAGTTAACGTTTACATCACGGAGTAAAAGTTCTCCAGACGCATTTGTTTATATCTGGGTGGGGGGGGGGAGGGGGGGGGGGGGCGATGCTGCACACAGACAGCTGCTCTGATCACAATTTGCAGACCAAGTTTATTTTTCACGGAGATCAGCCGCGGATTCCTCTTCCATCGGCATTCTAGGAATCAAAACTAGGAATCGAAACTAGGAATCAAAATAAAAAAACTTTGAACGATTCCGGGAAAAACTAACAGTTGGTCCCGTTTCCACTCGGTGCCCAACCCTAGTCGCCTCGAGTTACTCGACTATTCTATTTGATGACGTTTCAAGTGAAACGAGTGTTGCTGCTAAAAGTGTGAAAATGAAAAGGATCAATAATAAATATTAAGTGTTCCCGCTTTCCCAGCTGATATTTAGTTAATGAGCTGGTGGTGGTCGGAGGGACTGGGGCGCCCTGCTGCAGCCGCCTCTGTCTGTGCGCCCAAGGGCAGCTGTGGCTACATGGTAGCTCATCACTGCTAGGGTGTGAGTGATTGTGTTGTAAAGCGCCTTGGGGGGTTCCAGGGCTCTAGAAGGCACTATATCATATGCAGGCCCTTTAATAAATATTGCATAGAATAAAATTGTGCTTACAAACCTAAAATGTGATTGAACTGTATTAACCTGGTCTTAGTTAGAGTAACTTAATAAATTCACAAGTAATCAGAATTTATTTACTTCATTAACATGTTCCGTAGTAAGCTGCTGGAAATGCTAAAACATTTAGTTTCTACTACGTTGTAACTGTGGTAAATATGTATTTTATTACGTACTGGTTAGCAACATAAATCTGGTCTGATTTACATGCTACAACAGCTTGCCATAGCCTGCTGCGGTGGATGGAGCAGACTCGTAGCCACAGCCAGGCGGTAGCTGCAGACATCCACACAGAAACGGGGTGGTGGGGTTTCTCCTGCTTCTACACTTCAGTCGTTCACCATCACCACACTTGCTTGTGAGAACGCTACCTGCTAGCTTAGCATTAGTTTCACCCTTGACCCCAAACGTAGGACCTGCCTTTGCTGGTGGCCTCCACAGCAGCCAGACCACGCAGTGCACCAGTAAATGTGTTCAGACTGTGGAGCACACATGAACCAGGCTTCGAGTCAGTAAACAGTGAATCAATGATTCGATTCAGAACAGATGAATGTGATTAGAGACGGCTGGTGAAGGTGAGTCTGTTCAGTCTGCAGGTGAGCTGGAGAACGACGAACACACTGCCAGTGTCATCATGCAGATGGTTCGAACGGCATGTCGCTTCAGGTTATCTGGATCATCTGATGCTCCCTTCAAGCGCATGTCAGGTAACAAACATCCATTTATTAGTTCCGTTACCATGGTTACCAAGATGGAGACATCAGCTGCTCTAGAGTTCAGTTCACTGCTTCAGTTGTGTCTCAGAGCAGCTGATCTCCTGACACGTGGAACCAGCTCATCTTAGACTCGACTGCCTGCCTCTTGGGCCAGGTAACAGGAATAAACACCTGTCTGTCCTCAGTGATCCTGGAGGACTTCGTCTACGCGGTGACGGTGTCTGGACACAAAGTGTTTGTGGTGAAACGACAGAACAACCAACACGATCCAATCAGCGTCTAGAGGAGCCGCCATGACCAAGGCTGTGTGTGTGTGTGTGTGTGAGAGAGAGAGAGAAATAAAAGGATGTAAACCTGATCAGTTTTGGTGTGTGTGTGTGTGATTAGACCTTAAACCGTTTCGTGAGACGCCTTGGGTCGTTCTTTCCCTTCCTTACTGGTCTGATCAGGGTCACAGGGCCAGCGTGGTCTCCAAACCCGGCTCGCCCAGCATCACGGGTCTGAATCCAAGCGTTTGTTTTGCTGCTTGGAAGAAGGAGGCGGCCTCCTCTCTCTGTTCCAGCCCGACTCAGCCTGTCGGGCCTCCTTGGGTCAGGCTGAAGTTTAGGCCGTTACCGAGCTCCATCGTCGGGATCCTCTCGAGATCCTTGGACAGGCTGGAGAGGATCTGTCCAGCCTGTCCTGGTCCAACTCTGCCACTGGGGCATGTCTGGAAAGTGGTTCCTCTACATCACATATGTCAGACACAAGGCATCTGGCCCGCGGAGCATTTTTATGTGGCCCGTGAGATAAATATCAAAAATATATTAAAACTGGCCCGCTGGCCGATTTTACCGCAAAGACTTCAACTCCCATGATGCTTTGCAGCGTCAGCACGGAGCCGACGCGCCCCCTCCTTTGTGTTTTTTCAGCACCGAGGCAGTCAGGGGTAGTTGGGTGTCTGCAGCTCCGCTGTCTCGGACAAACTACACTCCTCTCACTCAGCGCCGAGTTCACTCGGCTGTTTTCTGACGTTGAAGCCCAGAAGCGGAGATTCTAGCCGCTCAGTAATGTGTTCACGACTGAAAGAGAAAGTTTTCCAGCTAACGTCCAGACAGAGCTGATATAACTCCAGCGAGCAGCGACACGCTCAAACCAGCACGGCTCTGTGGTTGTGTTTCCTCCCCGACACACAACAACGTGGTCAAGCTGCTCAGACATGTTCATCAGCACAAACCTATGTGAGCACCTGTTGTCATCTAATGTTGTCGTTATTATGATGAAGATGAACAAAACAACAGGAGTCTCCTCCTCAGCTCAGATCAACCCCATGATGCAGGTATCTGGCTGGAACAGGTGAGCATCACAGTAAACCAGTGGAGCAAACTGAGCTTTAAATATGTTGGTTTGATGCTCTTTTTCTGCTCCAAAACATGAAAGTTAACAGGTGAGATGTTGCATTTTCATTTAAGATAAAATGATATTTTTATTTTGTTGTTGGCCCGTGAGAAAAGATTTAACCTACAGTAAACAGGAAGTGGAAAGGCTGCAGATAGATGAATAGAATAGAAAATCCCTTTATTGTTCCTCAGTGGGGAAAGCTAGACGTCACAGCAGNGATGACACGTATTACAGGAGAAAAAAGGAGAATAAAAATAAGAAAAATGAATAAACAAGAAAACATAAATCCTGAATAGATTTATAAAATGCTGATTATACCACAAGTAATGAATACCACTGATGCCTTTTATTTAAAACTGACTTGCTCGTGTGTAATTTGGTTATTCCACATTCAGTGTTAATGCAGAAATAAGTTTGTTTCCAAATTTAAAGGTTCAAAATTGCTTATATGTTGATAAAGAAAATGTGCAAATTTGCCGTCACTTTTTCAAAAATATTAAGTTTGGCCCTCGACTCCGTCCCAGAGTCTCATCTCGGCCCCGTGTGAGTTTGAGACCCCTGCTCTACATGGAAGGGCTGCAGGTAAGGTTCCATGTTCTGGTCTGAACTTCAGAACAAGTCCAAACTGGATGTCAGAAGTTCTTTTTTCTTTCTTCTGGCACTCGGAGTACAGACGCTTCCCTTTTTGCTCCCTTATCTTTTTCCCCAAGGCTCTTTGTCCTGTCTGCCTACAGAGCACCTCTCTGCATTTCTTCTGGAAATCCCTATTTTTTAGAAATGGATTTAATTAATTGGTCATTCAATGCGATTGATAAGATCTTTTCCACAATGAGAACGGAGGAGGGGGCTCCCACTTGCCCTCAAGGGGGACACGCAGCGGGATATGCGCTCGATTCCTGGAAGGTCTGGAGGATCGTTTGTCTCTCAGCTGTCCATTGAGGACGTCGAAGATACGTGGATATTTGGCCTGATGATCACTGGATTTCTTCTGGTTGGAGTGGGAGGATGTCTGGTTTTCTGGAAAGTTGGAAAGTTGGGAGAGTTTGGAGTGCGACCCGCACCCTTGGCAAGCACCGCCCGGTT
Organism: Nothobranchius kuhntae; assembly: GCA_006942095.1. Classification (NCBI taxonomy): domain Eukaryota; kingdom Metazoa; phylum Chordata; class Actinopteri; order Cyprinodontiformes; family Nothobranchiidae; genus Nothobranchius; species Nothobranchius kuhntae. The sequence goes on from SSNQ01033980.1 coordinate 31,694, forward strand.
GGATGCCTCACAGACTGGGACGTTACTCGAGGTGAACTGTAGCTGGACAATGTCCTTGCTGCGTTGCCGGTATTAGTGCGCAAGATGGATGTCATCTCGGAGAGGGTCACTGGGCAGTGTGGAGATGTTTAATACCTGAATTGGCTTCACTGGAGGACTTGAATGATCAATACAGACTTTAAGGCAGAGAGGAAAATTATCTCTGCCTGACCCAAAGTCTTGTTATCCAAATCTGACGCCAAAGCAGCCTTGGAGCTGCTAACAACCCCCACGATGGAAGGAATGCAGACAGATGCTGTGAAAACCTGACCTACCTACCTGATGGCGAGGTCATCAAAATGCAAGAACTCAATGTGCTCTGTGCCCTTTCCCATGACCTCCCTCCCACCTGTGGAAACAGTTGGCAGAGCGCCATACGGGCTGCTCCCGCTGAGGAAACCAAGATCCCAGCCCCCCCCCCCCCCCAATCGTTGTCTCATGTTGTGAACTGTGACGTTCGTGCTTATATGTTGAGGTGTTTTTTTGCATACCAGAGTTACTCCCGGCGGGTCAGAGTGCCTTTTTTCCCTCCCCCAACTCTCCTCATGTAATCCCCTCGTCATCTAATTGAAATGAGCGCCGTCATGGCTGCTCTCGTGGCCTGCCTGTATCTGTTCTGTCTATATGTGTGTGTGTAATCTTGGTCAGGCTGTTCTGTGAAGTCAAGTTCCTATGCTCTGGTTCGGTGGAGCGCTGGCAATAAAATTCTCTCTGATTCTGTAACCTGAGACTGACACCAGTAAACACCTCCTCGTACAGAAACCGCTGGAGAAAAAAACCTTTATTGCATCATTGTTGTGTCTTCACGTCTTCACATTAATAAGGACAAGGCCGTCAGGTCCGGCTCTGCGGAATGAGTCATTATATGACCTGGTGAGCCACCTGTGGTAAGCCCCACCCCCTCTCCCTATGACAAGATCTGGAGTTAAAACATGCGAACTGAAAAAAAAAAAAGATCTAGGACACCAGAAGATGAGAAACCAGGTGAGCTCAGAGTCCATGACATCACTTCCTCCTACAGACATAACTTATAAAATAAAAAACCAGCAACAGTCCTGTGAACGCTCCTCTTCCTCAGTTTAAACACGGTGACATCATCCAGCTGCGTTAACGTTTCGACAGCTCATTGGACAGCCAGTCCAGACCCTCGTAGAGACCAGTCCCCTGAGTGGCACAGGTGGCCTGGACGTGCCACTGGAACAAACAAACAAACAAACGGGTCAGAGTGCAAACCTGCTGTGGATCAGATTGTCTTTTCCAAAAGTGAGGTCGTCATGTGACCAAACAGGAGCCTGCCAGGTGTTCTGGGTATGGGTAATGGGTGTAGAGCAGTGACGGTTCTTACGGTTCTGTTGCGCAGGCCATGCAGCCCAAGTTTGTCGGTGAGTTCGCTGACCCCCATGGCGTTTGGTAGATCCTGCTTGTTAGCAAACACCAGAAGAACTGCATCCTTCAGCTCGTCTTCCTGGATCTGAGAGGACAGTCATGTGACCTGCAATATCTTTGGTAACAGCTGTTAAAAGGCACGCCCTCGGTGGGCTGCTCAGCTGATCCCATATGACTCACCATCTTGGAGAGCTCCTCAGCCGACTCGGCAACTCTCTCTCTGTCGTTACTGTCCACCACGAAGATCAGGCCCTGTGGGACACCAATCCCATCAGTTACTGAGTCTAGATCAGGACCGCTTATCCGCTCGACTGATGGTCCAATTACCATCTGCATGCTTTAACAGCAAACCACAGGGATGGGTCAGGCAGAGATGAGCTTCACCAGCGTGTGGTGACTAATATGCAGTCCCACTTTGTAATGGAGACTGAAATAGACCAACTTTGGCGTGATATTGTAATTTTATGACCAGCACCTGTAGGACCTGTGACACCAAAGGTTTTCACCTGTCCAGGTAACATACCTGTGTGTTCTGGAAGTAGTGTCTCCACAGAGGTCTGATCTTGTCTTGACCACCAACATCCCACACCGTAAAGCAGATGTTCTTATATTCTACAGTCTCCACGTTAAAACCTGAAAACACACACACACACACACACACGACAGTGTGAACACATGAGCACGTAAAGATGATGGCTGCTCTTCAGATCATGAGAAGTTTGTATTAGCTCAGGCTAGCCGTTAGCTCAGGCTAAGTCTGTGGGAAACTGAAGCACACCAGGGTGCTGCTGTAAAGGGTGGAGGCTAATATGAGCATGCTAACAGGAAGTATGGTGAGAAAGAGAAATCTGTGATTGTGAACATAAGTAGTAATGCTTCAATCTGATCACATGATGAGAAATCTTGCCTGATCACATGTTTTCACATAAATTAGCTGGAAAAGCTTAGCTAGTAAAAATAGTGAGCCTCTGGTTTGAGCTGTGGCCTTCAAAAAGAGAATCTAACAATATGAGTTGATGTAATGGCAAGCAAAATGAGCACAAAATGAAGATGCTCTAAAATCACACTTAGAGCTCCAGTGTGTAATATTTGACCTGTTTACTATAAATCCTGTTTCCAGTTCACAAACTTCTCCTTTTTCACTGTAACAGACGCCATCTGTTTTATGGCCACTAGGTGCCCTCAGCGTCCCTACCCGCTCTCCTGGCTCTAGCTGAGCCAGGTGTAACTGATTTCAATCAGTGAGGCTCCCTGTTAAAAGGGAGCGTCAGGTGATATACAGCGGGGGAAGTTCAGAAGAGAACAAGCAGTAGTGTTTGTTCTCCTCTTTCCCTCCTCGTCCAGACGTTAAAGTCTCGTTTCGATTACCTGTGTGGTATTGGACAACTCTTCCTAGTCATCTAGAGCTCATTTTGTGTTTCTTCAGCATCCTCGTTAAAGAGATCTTGCTCACCCTTTTGGTGGAGCTTTTTGTGTTAATCTAGCTCATTCCTTACCTGGTTTTTATCCCTGGCGCTTTGTGTTTATGATTGTTGTTGTTACTCTCCAGTTTTGGACGTCTCTTGTTTTTGTACCATTTTATCCTTTTACCTGCATACAGCAGTGATCTATTAGTTAAATAAACTCCTTTAAGAGAGTAAATCTTGGTTTGATCTTGGCTGATTCTGTCTGATTGCCGATTGGCTGCACCTGGCGGTAAGGCGTTTCCTGTTTTCAGTGTTGCACTCCGTGTAGCTGTTTGGTGTTTGGGGCTCGCTAAAGCTGATTTAATTTCTCTGTACTAGGATATCTCTGAGTTATTGTAGCACAAAAGCACGCTAAAACACACATTTTCTGTTGTTCCACCTAGCTTTTAGGGAACCATTTGAGTTTGCACGCAGTTTATTTGGTACTGAACAGTTTGCTCGTCCAGTTAGCTTAGCCTCAGCACGGCTATGGCTACTTCTGTCTCTGCTTCTCCGTCTCCTATCTCTTGCTCTCTGTGTCAGATGTTTAGTTACTCCTCTGCCTCCTTTAGAAATAATGGTACGTGTAATAAATGGAGCATTTTTGTAGCTTTGGAGGCGAGGGTGATGGAATTGTAGGCCTGGCTCTGCACTGTTGAAAACCCGTGAACAGCCGTAGCTACTTAGCTAGCGCAGGGCTAACTAGCTCAGAACCACCCCGTAGCGGTCCTCCAGCAGAACCCGAGCAGCCGGGACCTCAGGCCGGCTGGGTGATGGTACGCAGGAAGCATAGAACCCAGCCCGTGGGCCACCACCAACCCGTCCACGTTTCTAATAGATTTTCCCCGCTCAGTGACGCACCCACTGACAAGCCGACTCTGATCATTGGCAGCTCCATAGTCAGAAACGTGGCATTAGAGGCTCCAGCAACCATAGTTAAATGTTTACCTGGGGCCAGAGCGGGCGACATTAAATCTTATCTGAAACTGCCGGCTAAGGATAAGCGTAAATACAGTAAGATTGTTATTCACGCTGGCGGTAACGACACCCGGTTACGCCAATCGGAGGTCACTAAAACTAATGTTGCTTCAGTGTGTAAGTTTGCCAAAACAATGTCAGACTCCGTAATTTTCTCTGGTCTGATGCGGAGAGACGGCATCCATCCCTCTTTGGATGGTGCAGCTCTTCTTTCTAGGAACATGGCCAGTTTTATTAGTCCTCCATGACAACCCAGGGTCCAGACCAGGAAGCAGGGTCGTAGTTTAACCCACCCCTCTGCAGCTTCTGTACTGTTACCCACCCACTACCCCATAGAGACAGTGTCCTGCCCACAGCCAAAACCACACAGATTAAATATCAGGCTTAATAAAGCAAATCATGAAAATCTCATAAATAATAGAACAAATTCAACTGAGCAGAAAACTAGAAAAATTAAATGTGGGTTGTTGAACATTAGATCCATTTTTTCTAAGACTTTGTTAGTTAATGACTTGATTTGTGATAATCAGATCTCTTTGCTCTCTCTCATAGAACCCTGGCTGCAGCAAGAGGACTATGTTAGCTTAAACGAGTCGACTCCTTCAAATTATTTAAATTATCATATAGCTCGAAGTACAGGGCGAGGAGGAGGAGTAGCAACCATTTTTCATTCGGACTTATTAATCAGTCCCTTACAGATTAATAGTTACAGTTCGTTTGAACATCTTATTCTTAGTTTTCCTAATCCAGATTGCAAAACTGTAAAACCACTCTTGTTTGTAGTTTTATATCGTCCACCAGGCCCTTACTCTGAGTTTTTGGATCAGATCTCTGATTTTTTATCTGATTTGGTGTTAAATACTGATAAGGTCATTGTAGTGGGGGATTTCAACATTCATGTGGACATTGAAAATGATTGCCTCAATGTAGCCTTTAGTAATATCTTAGACTCAATTGGTTTTACTCAAAGAATACATAGCTCCACCCACTCCTGCCATCATACATTGGACCTTGTGCTGACTTATGGCATAGAGTGTGAGGAAATAACGATCTTTCCACATAATCCAGTCCTCTCGGACCACTTTCTGATAACCTTTGAGTTTTATAACTGAGTTCTCGAGACATGAAAGTAAATTTCACTATAGTCGGTCTCTATCTGACAACGCTGTTGCATCTTTTAAATCAACTGTTCCATCTTTACTGTCCTCAGCATCTCAGAGGAACGTAGCAGAGGGCAATATTTTCAGTTCTAGCCCCTCACAAACTGATGCCTTAGTTCATCATGTTAATTCCTCTTTACGTGTGGCATTAGATGATGTTGCCTCTTTAAAAAAGAAGGTAATTACGGACAGGAAGTTGGCTCCCTGGTATAACTCTTATTTACGAGCCTTAAAACAAAACTCTAGGAAATTGGAGAGAACATGGTGCTCTACGCACCATGAGGAGGCCTACCTATCCTGGAAAAATAGTCTTGTGCTTTATAAAAATAAGCTTCAACAAACTAGAACTGCTTATTTTTCAGCATTAATTGAGGAGAATAAGCATAATCCTAAATTTCTTTTCAGTACAGTTGCTAAACTTACACAGAATCATAGCTCTGAGCCATCTATTCCCTTAGCCCTCAGCAGCAATGACTTCATGGGATTTTTTACAAGTAAAATTAATTCTATTAGAAACAAAATCTTTAGCATCCTCCCTAATGCGATTTCTTCTTCCTCAGTAAGTGAGGCAGCATCAGAGGTGACTGTAGAACCTCATCTGTGCTTGAACCGTTTTGATCCAGTTGAGCTTTCAGAGTTATCAAAAATATTAGCTTCATCTAAACCTTCAACTTGCATTTTGGATCCAATCCCAACCAAATTATTTAAAGATGCATTTCCTTTGGTTACTGCCCCCATTCTAGATATAATCAATCTATCCTTAGTAAATGGGTATGTACCACAAGATTTTAAGGTTGCTGTAATCAAACCTTCACTTAAGAAGCCTTCTCTGGATCCAGATGACCCAATGAATTATAGACCAATATCTAACCTTCCATTTTTATCCAAAGTCCTGGAGAAAATAGTGGCCATCCAAGTATGT
>SSNQ01033980.1:38260-85900 GCA_006942095.1 Nothobranchius kuhntae
GGATTTCCTTTTTCCACCTTCGGAATATTGCTAAGATTAGAAGCATCCTTTCCAGGAGTGATGCTGAAAAACTAGTTCATGCATTTATTACATCAAGACTGGATTACTGTAATTCATTACTCTCAGGAAGTCCACAGAATGTAGTTAAAAGTCTTCAGCTTGTCCAAAATGCTGCAGCTAGAGTTCTGATGAGAATTAAAAAGAGAGATCATATCTCTCCTGTCTTAGCTTCCCTACATTGGCTACCTGTTAAATTCAGAATAGATTTTAAGATCCTTCTTCTCACATATAAAGCTCTTAATAATCAAGCTCCATCATACATCAGTAATCTGATTGTTCCATATGTTCCTAACCGAGCACTTCGCTCTCAGACTGCAGGTCTACTGGTGGTTCCAAGAATATCTAAAAATAGGATGGGAGGCAGATCTTTTAGTTATCAGGCTCCTCTCCTGTGGAACCAGCTCCCAGCTTTAGTCCGTGAGGCAGACACTTTGTCTACTTTTAAGAATAGGCTTAAAACATTTTTATTTGATAGGGCCTATAGTTAAAATCTGATGTTAGCCTAAATCTGGACAAGTGGGGGAGTAGAGGGAGGTGGAGTGTACAGTCGGTAAAGACGGCTCTCCCTTGCCCTGCCTCCAACATGCCTCCATCTAAATAGGATAGATTATCCAGAGTTAACTCTGTAGTTATGCTGCTATAGGCTTAAACTGCTGGAGGACACACTGACCACTTTTCACACTCTACTGCTTTCTTCTACAGTCTGCTCTTTAACTGTATTATTTCCTGCAATTTCAGCTGTTAACTTTATTTTCTCTCTAAGTGTTTTTCTCCCCAGAAGAAGCTACAACGATGTTCTGCTGAGCTGTGGTGGCCTCATGGAGGGGGCCATCGTCTAGCACACTGCTGCTAACCACTTAAACATTCTCTCTCTCCTGATAATAACTTTTTGCTTTCCTTGACGTTGGATGTGTTACTACTAGTTTACCCGTTTAATTATAGATCCACTAGGATAAATACAATAAAGTTTATCTTTCACCAAATAGAATATTTACTAAGACATCACAATATAACTATAGACACATTATGTGTGCGTGTGTGTGTGCGTGTGCGTGTGTGTGTGTGTGTGTGTGTGTGTGTGTCTGCTCTGTCTTCTCCATCCCCAGTGAGTCGTGGAGGATGGCTGCTTATACTGAGCCAGGATTCTCTGGAGGTTTCTTCCTGTTAAAAGGGAGTTTTCCTCTCCACTGTCGCTGCATGCTTGCTTAGTATGAGGATTGCTGTATAGTCACTGACACTAGTCAGTGACTTGATGCAATTTGCTGGGTTCCTTATATAGGAAACATTATTTCTGATTGGCTTAATGAACTGACCTGAACTGGAATTTTTATTATGTGAAGTGCCTTGAGACGACTCTTGTCGTGATTTGGTGCTATATAAATAAACTTGAATTGAATTGAATTAATCCTGTTATGTTTAAGAACAAACTTGGCTGGCATTGATGCGTGTTTTATATCAGCAAAGAGCTGTTAAAACTGCTACGATTCATTCAAGTTATTTTTATTTACATTTTTTAAATGTTTACAATCAAATTAATTTTTCTAATATACAATTTTGTAATTTTTATCATTTTTATCATTTTTACATTCCTATAATCGTTTAGTTTAACTTTAGTGAATAAACAGCTTTCTCCAGGACCTTTGACAAGAATGGATTTTTCAAAAGTGGGCACAAGTTGTCAACGTCGGAGTGGTCCAAGCCTGGCTTCTTCAAAATGGGTTGAACACCCACTTTTTTAAAGGCATTGGAAACACGCTACAGACAAGACTAGTGTTCGTGGTGTTTAGAGTGGCAGCACCGAGGGCATTGTTCACACAAGTTTGGTGGCAAAGAGTCCTCTAGAGTGCACGCTGGTTTGAACAAAAACAGAGCAATACACCAGGTCAATTCTTAGATAACCAGTTAAAAAGAAACAAAGACTAAACTGCTATAAACTACTAAACTGCTATAAACCACTAAACTACTATGAACTACTAAACTGCTATAAACTACTAAACTACTATAAACTACTATAAACTACTAAACTACTATAAACTACTATAAACTACTAAACTATTATAAACTACTAAACTGCTATAAACTACTAAACTGCTATAAACTACTAAACTACTATAAACTACTAAACTGTAATAAACTACTAAACTACTATAAACTACTAACCTACTATAAACTACTAAACTACTATAAGCTGCTAAACTACTATAAACTGCTATAAACTACTAAACTGCTATAAACTACTAAACTACTAAACTGTAATAAACTACTAAACTACTAACCTACTAAACTGTAATAAACTACTAAACTGTAATAAACTACTAAACTACTATAAACTACTAACCTACTATAAACTACTAACCTACTATAAACTACTAAACTACTATAAACTGCTATAAACTACTAAACTGCTATAAACTACTATAAACTAGTAAACTACTAAACTGTAATAAACTACTAAACTGTAATAAACTACTAAACTACTATAACCTACTATAAACTACTAACCTACTATAAACTGCTATAAACTACTATAAACTACTATAAACTACTAAACTGCTATAAACTACTAAACTGCTATAAACTACTAAACTACTAAACTGTAATAAACTACTAAACTACTATAAACTACTAACCTACTATAAACTACTAACCTACTATAAACTACTAAACTACTATAAGCTGCTAAACTACTATAAACTGCTATAAACTACTAAACTGCTATAAACTACTATAAACTACTAAACTGCTATAAACTACTATAAACTACTAAACTGGTATAAACTACAAGCTTTTTGACAAATATGCTAATGAAAAGAGAATTTGCAGACAGACTTCAGAATGTTGTGGTTTGTCGGTTTCCTGCAGCACCTGAGCCACACGTGGTGTTTGCAGGTGTTGTGCAGAGAAAAGTGAGCCTGTCGGCCACGGCACCGCATGCCTGCCCTGTCCCGGGAATGCACCTTGCTCAGTACAGCTGCACAGTGGACGTTAATTTGAAATATATTATTAACACGATTGTTTTAATCAGTTTTCAGCAGTAAAATATGGTTGATTGCAGACCTTGTGGACCATTTCCTTGAAGTACCTTTAATGGATCATTGTGGCTGTAAGACTGCTTTTGTTCATGTTTGGCTCTGTTCTTCTACTACTCTGTTCTGAGTTAGATATTAGATTAAATGTCTGATTCTGACAACCTTATATACCTGACTGGCAATCGTAGCTTTTCAACGAGGTCTATCATGTGTACATACATAGAGAAGTGTTGCAAAACCGATGCTGTAAGACTTATTTATAGGTATAAAATAGATATAGCTCGTACAAACGGACCGGCAAAGGGCTCTGACAATCACTGATAGTTGTGTCCGGTCACCCAACCTGAGTGTGGGAGGGGCCGACAGGTCTGACCCGACAGGAGTGACGGCCCTTACCGATGGTTGGGATGGTGGTAACGATCTCTCCCAGCTTCAGCTTGTACAAGATGGTTGTTTTTCCAGCTGCGTCCAGACCAACTGAAACCAACAGAGCAGAAAACCAAACGTTAGAGACCAATTCATAAAGAAATGTCAGATATAAGCCCACTGCTGAACAGCTGACTTCATCATAAACAGATCACACCGTCAGACACCAGAACAACCAGCAGATCAATAACCCAACCACACGCAGACATTCTCAGGCATCCACTCGTGGTACCCGTCAAGATGTTTAGCCTCTCATCCCCCGCTTCGTGAAACAGAATAAAGTTTAGCAAGAGCTTGTACAGGCTGACAGCAAAGCTAGATTATAATTTCTCTCTCTGTTCTGAGCTTGAAAGGTGAGAGATTTCCATGTCTGGAAACAACAATCACCACCTAACACACATCCAAAGCTGGACTCTTGCAGACAGGATGCATGGTTTCACAGTGGTGCTTGGGCCCCAGTGCAGAAGTATTTAGTCAGGTTTTCCATGTTTCAGAGCTGAAACCAGACCAGCTTCAGGGGGAGGAGAAATGCCTGACGACACAAGTAGTTCTCATTCAGGCCTTTTCAAAGTAAAACTCTAAATTTGCTGCTGAAACAGGAAAATGCATGAATGCAGCCAAAATGGGCTAGCCTAACTGCTAGCCTGCCACGGAGCACATTTGTTCTCCAGCATGACGACACTGAAGTCAGCTTCAGATTGGACAAACGGCTAAAGGGCAGTGACAGCCAATCTTCCACCACTCCGACCATCTTTAATCTGCTTAAGCTCAACAACTACAACACCCACACTCTTCAAACCCGCCCTAGATTATTCTAGGCTAATGGCAGATCTCGTCCAAGTTTGAACTGCATCTGCAGCTGTTTAAGTGTGGTCCAGATGCAGAAAACATGCTAAAATCTGGCTTATTGAAGTGTCACAATCACAAACTATGTTTTACATAATCTGTTAGAATAATCTAGGCGGGTCTGAAGAGTGTGGGTGTTGTAGTGTTTCAGCTTAAGCAGATTAAAGATGGTCGGAGTAGAGGAAGATTGGCTGTAACTGCCCTTTAGCCATTTATCCAATCTGAAGCTGACTTCAGCCTCGGTCCAGCATGTGTTACCATGGCGAATGGGAGGGGCTTCAGGCTAGATGAATTTAGGGGAAGGTAAACCAGCATGTTTAAAGAGAACAACTTATTTAATGTATTTATAAATGTGATTTACTTATTTATTTCTGTAAGGAACAAATAAAAACTTTAGTCTGATGAACCGTGGAGTAACGGGTTCTCGTTTACATTTAAGGAGTCCTTCCAGATGGAGTCAGTCTTATTAGGAAATAGTGCAGCCTCTCAGCTGTCATTCAGTCTGGTTACCATGACAACGCGTGTGGGATGGAGAGCAGAGGAGGTTCTGGTAGATGTAAGATAAAACATGGACCGGAATCGGATTTGTGCAGTTTATCTGGGATCCCAAATCCCAGCATGGCTCCAGACGGACCTGCCGTCAGCGCGCTCACGCGTTTCCTCCAGAGGAGCTCTGACAGGTCCTTCACTATAATAACAGGTCATGAGAAAGACCACGAGGCGCTCCACAAGGACAATAACATAATTATAATACATGAATTCATTAAAACTGCTTAAACAACAACATGGCCAGAGTACAAACCAGCCGCGCTACGATGTCAGACTTCTGTTGGCCACAGGCGCTGTTTATAGGTTCAGCAGCAGTCATGTGACGGCTGATTTTCCACTGCATAACTATTTAATGGGTGAAACAATGAGTGGATGACGGAGACCCTCGGTTCCCCGTTCTACCACTAGGTGCTGCTTGTGCACATGGTCGGAGGTTTTCTGATGTTTAGGAGCTTTTCCACACACGCACATCCAAAATGGTGCGTATGCTAGCCCGCACACACAGATGTGTGCGTAAAGCCTGATGCATTCAATCAGGAAGTGGGTCTCTGCCTCCTCCCAGGCCTAACCTTGCTGCTGCTGCTTCAGCCTCTACAGTTGGTCTCTGTTCTCATCTAAACAGGAGAAATATTTACAGATTAGCATGTAAACACAATTCAACTGAAGAAAACGGGTCGTCTGCGTTTGATAATCAGCAAAAATGCCACAGACAGTTTATCTGGTTCAACATTTGTAACACCGCTCCAGAAGCTACGTTAAAGTCCTTTAGTCAGTTGCCACCCTCAGTTAGGCTGTCCCCTTCTCTGCCAGTCTTTAAGAACCACCTAAAAACACACCTCCTCCGCTTGGCGTTTCCAGAACACGTTTGATTTTAGCCCTCTATTATGTTGAATCCATTCCAGTTTTCATTGGTACACTCAATCCATCCACTCAATCCAAATGTGTTCCACACATTTGGATTTTACCGGAATGTTTCTTCTATCTTGTAATTTCCATTTTGTATTTTGTAATTTGAATTTCTTTTATTGTTGATTTATTCAATATAATTACTTACAACTGTACAATGTTCAGCGCTTTGGGCTTCCTGACAGGGTTGCGGAAGGCGCTTTATAAATAAAGCTTTGATTGATTGATTGATTGAAAGTCAGAAATAAATACCTATTTATGCTTTCATCATATTCCTTATATAAGGAAGGGTACACCCGCTGGGACATGCCACAGAGGAGACGACCTTTTATAGAACACCTCCGATGGTAACGACCACGAGTCGCTTCACAAGAGCAAAATAAAACATCAGTGAGATAATTATATCATTATTATAAGATTAACATTTTTAAAATAAATAAATTTGGAAGAAGCAAAAATTGTGATTAAAAATGTGAGGAAAGAGAGAGAGTCAACAGGAAAGAGGAAATCAGTGGATCCCGGGATAAGAGCAGGACCAGGAGAGGGAGGTGATGAAGGTCCCACCAAACTTGAACAGGTGAGTTTAAAGGAGACCACTGAGTCCACTGATCTCAGGCTCAGGGGGAGAGAGGTCCAGAGTCTGGGGGCCACAGCAGCAGATGATCTGTCACCTTTGACCTTTAGTCTGGTGCTGCACAACCAGTAGGCTTTGATCACTGGACCTCAGGGACCTGCTGGGGGTGTAGGGACTAAGAAGATCACCAATGTAAGATGGTGCTTGTCCATGTAAGGCCCTATAGACCAGAACCAGGATCTTGAAATGAACCCTGAAGGTGACTGGCAGCCAGTGAAGCTGGAGGAGAAGCGGGGTGATGTGGGTGTGTTTGGAGGACTTGGTCAGAAGCCGAGCACAGGCGTTCTGAACCACCTGTAGACGGTTCAGGGAGGTTCTGCTCAGACACGTGAAAAGAGAGTTACAGTAGTCTAAGCGTGAGGAGATGAAGGTGTGGAGAACTGTCTCAAGTTCAGAGCGGGACAGAATGGGACTCAGCTTAGCAACGTTCCTGAGATGGAAGAAGGAAGAGCCAACAAGAGAACTGACATGAGAATCCAGGGTGAGAGCTGGGTCAAAGGTCACGCCAAGATTCCTGACAGAAGGTTTGGTGTGAGAAGCAAGCTGACCAAGAGAGTCTCTGACTTTGGGAACCAGCTTGTCTGGGGCACAGATGAGGATCTCAGTCTTATCTTCATTCAGCTGAAGAAAGCTCCCACCATCCAGGTGTTGATAGAGTCTAAGCAGGTGTGTAACAGCTGCAGCTTAGACATCTCATGGGGCTTACAGGAGATGTACAGCTGGATGGGTCCGAAGGTGAACTGACTGTTTGATGTGATGAATAACAGCGATGGTGGTCTTTAGAGATGTTTATAAACTGAGGAGGTGAGGGACTGAACCCGTCACTAGTGACGTCATTAGATCATTTGAGCTAATGAATGACCAGAGGCTATTGTTCAGGTGCTTCGTGCTTTATAGTTTCCGGTCACCACCCCCAGTGACCTGAACGCGGTTCTACTCACATATGACTAGAGGTCCAGATCCCACCGAACCGGACCCAAATAGCAGGTTAACTCACGAGAGAACCTCCTGTTAGCTCCGCTCGTTAGCAGCTACTTGCTACACCCAGTCCGAACCTTTTTACAAGGTTCTTGAGCCAAACGGAACTTTAAATGGACTAAAGAACCAACTCGGTCTGGTTCAAAGCAGCAGTAGGTTACAGAAAAAGTTCTGAGCCGGTGGTCGGAACCGAAGCGGTCATTCCGTAGCTAGCAAGCTAACAGCTGCGCTCACCCATCAGAATCCTCATCTGTTTCTTCCCGAACAGCTTGGAGAATAAAGACGAGATGGTCAGACCCATTTTATCCCGGTTCCGGTCCCGGTTCAGCGGGAGATGACAATCTGACGGCGGAGGCTGAGAGCCGATCGGTCCGGAGGAACTCCTGTCAGAACCGGAGAGCAGACACCGGATCAGAGAACACTGCACTGCTCCTCCCCGGTGCCACGTCCAGGCCAACGCGGAATGAATGACGTCACGAATTTGAATCTAACTTTATTAACACACGGAGAACAGAGACAATGTGATGCGTTTGGATTTCACCGGAAATCTCACGAGTCAGCTTTCAGCACATGAAAATAAATGACAAAATAAAGACTTTAAAAGACATTTTTATTTGATATTTGACAGTTTAAACATTTTTTTAGTGTTATCTGTTAAAGTTTAACCTGAAAGGTAATTCTGGTTAAGTTAGTTTTGCATTTTATGTTTTTGGCCTTTAAAAAAGGTAAATAAAAACACAAATGACAAATAACGCTTTACAATATGGGTCCCGTTATTAATGTTAGTGCATTATTAAGCATTAATAACAAAGGGTCCCTTTATTAACCACCCAATATTGTTAACTATTGAATGTCTTTAAAATTAAGGACAAAGGGCCTAGGGGGTCTGCTTAGTAATGCACTACTTAACATAAATATTAAGCAGCTCTTAATACTTTATTAATGCTTAAAAATGCACTTTGTAGGCATTAATCTGCTCAGTGGCCTCTAATGACTGTCTGCCCTGACAGGAAGATGAAGGTTCAAATCAACATCGGGTCATACCAAAAACGTTTAAAAATGGGACCCAACGCCTCCCGGTTTGACACTTAGCATTAAGAGGTTGGACTGGGGGGTTAAACCACCAAATCGTTCCCGAGCGCGACCACTGCTGAAGCTCACTGGCACCACTCCCCATGGGGGTGGGTCACATGTGGACATTTAATTGTGTGATGATGACTAATGGGACTTTAGCTTTAATAAAGAGACTTTTATTGTAAATTGTTACTCATTTTTAAAAGAAAGACTCATTTTTAAAAGATCTTTTACAATAATTATTAATATACAGATCGCAAATAAAAGTCCATCACTAAGCAATAAGCGGCATGGTTTACAGCTAGTTCACGTTGCCTCGTAGCTAGGGGGTTTGAATCCCACCAGCTGCCTTCTGTTAGCGCTGTCCCAACCATGAATGGGTTTCCTCCAGGTACTTGTTGTTAGATTGTGAGGATACTCTGATTGTCCCTGTGTATGAGCCCGTGTGTGTCCTTTTTGTCTCTGTGTCCCAGTGACAGACTGGAGACCACCTGTTCTGGCCTGTCACTTACGTGCACACCACAACGACACAGTGTGCACTAAGCATGACAGTCATCTTGACTACGTTTGGAGATAAATCCATGTTCCCATGTCCATTCCGGATTAATTGTTGTCTTACATTTGGACATTTTGCAGTCTGCTGGCTACTCGGGTCTATGCAGTGTAAACCACGTCAATGTGGCCAATTTGATTAGGTACTTCAACGCAACGGTGCTTGTGAGCAAGTCATGGTTGTTATTTGACTCTGATTTTATAATCAGAAAATCGCCTTATAGACTGCATAACTGCATTTAGACTTTAAACCTATTTAATGTAACACTTATTAGGTGTATTTAATTTTTAATATAAGACCATATGAAACAAAAACATTATGGCAGAAAGGGGAAAAATGGGTGTCCATCCCGAAGGTGCTCCTGAAAATCCTGGAAAAAAAAGCTGGAGATGTGGCCACCCTGTCACCCAGAGCCTGATGGAGATACCAGTTCCCTCAGACCTAGATGAACACAGTAGTAAGTCAAGTCAAGTATTCCTTATTCCGGACTCTTAGTCCTATTAACAGAGATGGAGAAGGCAAATAAAACATTGCACATATAAGATCAAATGAAATTAGCACAACATGACTCTAAAGCACCGAAGACAAAATAATCATGAAAACAGAATATAAGACAAACACGTTTGAGTCAACGAGCCATTTTAAGAGACAAACTTTGAAATATGAAATGAAAACAAGCAGCACTTTTAATTAGATTTCATCCCAGTTCCCCTGAACGCTGCATGAAGTTCCCGCCTACATCAGCTTGTCTGTTTCCGGGTTGGAAGAACATGGCGGCTGTTGACAGAAGGATCTGTAAGTTTGTCTAAAATGACAGGATTCATGTTCGTACTTTAGTCAGTGGTTGGTTTAAAATCTTCAGTCTAATGACTTTTGCTAGATGAGTTTGTGATTCCAGCGTGTTGATAGCTGCTATTTCTGTACAAAAGCTGGCTTCTACGAAAAACCGGATCTAACCGGCAGCTGATGGTAACGTTTAATGCTTAAGCAGGAAGCAAGGCTGTTTTAAGCGTGGCTACATCAACATGGTAACACAAGCAGGTTATGAGCCAAGAGTCTGGGCTTGCGGGTATATGCAGGTTGGTTAAGGTGATGTTTACCTGTCGTAAGGTCCTTCCCTGCACTGGTTGTGCAGCACCAGGCTAAAGGTCAAAGGTGACAGATCATTTGCTGCTGTGGCCCCCAGACTCTGGACCTCTCTCCCCCTGAGCCTGAGATCAGTGGACTCAGTGGTCTCCTTTAAAAAGCAGCTGAAGACTCACTTGTTCAAGCTGGTTTTTGTATGACCTTCTTCACCTCTCTCTCTTTATTCTGCTCTCTCCACCTATTCCACCTTCCTCAGGATCCACTGGTTTCCCTCTTTCCTGTTCACTCTCTCTCTTTCTTAACATTTTTTATCACAATTGTCTATTTTTGCTCATTTTAATATATTTTTAAACATTTTCTAAATGCTTTTTTATATTTTTACATTTTTTGCTTTTGTGAAGCGCCTCGTGGTTTTTATCTTGAGAGGCGCTGTGGAAATGATCTCTTCTTCTTCTTCTTCTTCTTCTTCTTCTTCTTCTTCTTCTTCTTCTTCTTCTTCTTCTTATTATTATTATTATTATTATTTATTAAATATTATTATTATTATTCCTGTAGGAGATTCTCCAGAACAGGAAGTAGTGTTGTGACCAGAGTAAAGCTCACGCCTAGCTAGATTAACGGATTAACTCTGGCTCAAAGAAGTCAAACCAAGGTGTTAAAATGCTGCTTTGGCCGTTGACCCGTGCTGACAGCAGTGTTTAATCCAGACTCTGTTCAGTGGAAACTAAACCCATCTTACCAAACTGCTAATGTCTGCTCTACCAGGTGAGCTTTTAGCCAAGATGCTCTATGATCGGTGGTCAACACATGCTTAACAGCATAAGCCGTTTAAATGCAGCTCAGACCCTCCAGCTGGATGCCATGACCACTCTGCCAAACACGTATAATCATTACGATATGTCTTTAGTACGGCTGGAACAGGCAGGTGTGTGTTTGCTAGAGAGGTAATAATGTTTGACTTGATGAAGTTTAAAGCTGTGCTCTGTCGCAAGACCAAGGAGCAAACTCCGCCCACCGAAAGTCAAGCTAACGTCCCCTCGGTACCAGGAGTGACTCCCGTGTTAGGGTTTACAGCCTGGTTCAACAAACCATTTTAGGTTTAATACAGTCATGACAACTCTTGAGGAGGTGACATTCTTTGTAATTCTTTCTTTTAGGTGTAATTAAAGCTTGAAATGATGAATAATTACATTTCACTGACCGATAGCATGAGGGTCAGAGCTAGCGGCTTGCTACGGGAAAGGCCTCAGCCTTGGGCCTCACGTTGTGTTCAGCCATTTTAAACGTTAAAGTCCCATTAGTTGTCACACACACCGGTGTTGTTTATTCTCCACATTTGAGCCATCCCTGGAGCGGTGAGCTGCAGACACGGCTGGGCTCGAGAACCATTTGGACTTTGAGCTTGAGCATCAGTTGTGTTCTCTGTGTGTTTGGATGTGAATCGTGCGTGGTGTTATGTGCTTATATATCTTACATGAAACTCTTATGTGATGGACTCCATCCCAGGTGGCCACACATCAGGGATAACCAGTCTGGACTACTTCAACAAAGCGTCTGCATGCTTGTGCAAAAGGGCTAGAAGTTGGGGCCTGCAGCTAATGGCTAAAGCATCCACTTTAACAATGGTGTCTGCAGCAGAATAAAGTATGCATTGAAAACTAGACATCAGTAGTATTTACCTGAGGACCATCCTTACTGGCTTTAAGCTGTGCCTCAGTCTCAGACACCAGGGCCCTGCCCTGTATTTTATCATATGAGTGAAAGCTAGAACGTTCGCGCCAACGGCCAAAATCCTGATTCATGAAAGCTGCGGTGGTCACTCGTACGCACACTCCTCCTCAAATCCACTGATGAAGAATCTAGTGACGGAGACACCAAAGCTTTCCATACCGCGGTTTGAAACGTGAATCATTCGAACCAGGGCTGGGCAATAAATCGAACATTTATTGTTATCAAAATGTCTGACTCTTATCAACTGCGCCACCATGCAGCCCATGGTGCGGGGGGACGGGTTCTGACTGTGGGCTGTGCTTATGCACCAAACTACAGGTCAGACTACCCACCCTTTTTGGAGACCTTGGAGGGGGTGCTGGAGAGTGCTCCTTCCGGTGACTCCCTCGTTCTGCTGGGGGACTTAAACGCTCTCGTGGGCAACGACAGTGAAATCTGGAGAGGTGTGGTTGGGAGGAACCCCCCCCCCCCCCCCCCCCCCCCCCCCATCTGAATTCAAGCGTATTTTGTTATTGGACTTCTATGCCAGTCGATCGATAGGTGGATTGGTGCTGCGTCTGCAGTGATGCGGGCGTTGTACCGGTCTGTCGTGGTGAAGAGAGAGCTGAGTCCGAAGGCGAAGCTCTCGATTTACCGGTCAATCTACGTTCCTACCCTCACCTATGGTCATGAGCTTTGGGTAGTGACCGAAAGAACGAGATCACGGATACAAGCGGCCGAAATGAGTTTTCTCTGCAGGTTGGCTGGGCTCTCCCTTAGAGATAGGGTGAGAAGCTCAGTCCGGGAGGGGCTCGGAGTAGACCCGCTGCTCCTCCACATCGAGAGGAGCCAGTTGAGGTGGCTCGGGCATCTGGTCAGGATGCCTCCTGGATGCCTCCCTGGTGAGGTTTTCCAGGCACGTCCAACTGGGAGGAGACCTAAAGGTAGACCCAGGACACGGGGGAGGGACTATGTCCCTCACCTGGCCATGGAACACCTTGGGATTCCCCCGGAGGAGCTGGCCCAAGTGGCTGGGGAGAGGGAAGTCTGGGCCTCTCGTCTTAGGCTGCTGCCCCTGTGACTGACTTCGGGTAAGTGGAAGAAAATGGATGGATGGATGTGAACAGCTGAGTTTTGGGACATGAGGAAAGACACATTATTGTTCAGTGATCAACTGCTGCAAGCTGAGTGTCTAAAGTTTAAATTTCACACACTGTGAAAATCCTCGTGTGATGTTTTGTGATCCTGCTTCAAACGCACGATGAGGTTGGACCTGTTGATCTGGTTCTGTTCCACCACGGGAAACTTGTGCATGACAAGTGTTGCACTGAGCCAAACTGTCGTTTTCAGACTTAAACAAAAGATGCAGCCACATGGCCGACGTTGTTCCTTGCTACTTTGCTAGCACACACTGTTCTGATCACGTGGACTCAGCATGCTGATCATCTGGCGCTGATGGATAGAATAGCAGGAATGGGATTAAAGTGGAACATGCTGCTAATGTCGGAGATTTCTGATGCAGTCCAGTATAATCTGATAGTGTTTGTGGGCAAATGTCCGATATCAGTATCGGAACGGGACATCCCTAACGCCAGTGACTGTCCACATTTTCTGTGAGAACATTGCAGGTGAGGACTTGATGAGTTTGGTGTCGTTTTTGTTGCTCCATTCAGTGTTTCCGCTAGTGTGGGTGTTTAACCGCTTCATTAGAAAAAGTGTGGCTGTTAAAACTCCCATGTCCCCCTCAGGACCGGTTTGCTGCCGTGAGAGCGAGGACGGGGGTAAGAGCACGTGGAGGGGGTTTGATTTCATGGCACTGTGCCACGCCTGAGCCTATGTAGGGGAAACACTGCCATCGCAAGCCTCAGGCTAGGGCTGAACGATGATTCAATAGTTCAGTATATCTATCGATAGACATGTGGTGCGATAGGGAAAAAAATGGGTCGATAAAACTTCGATAAAAAAGTTTCCTTTTTTTATTCTAACCCATCAGGTAGCAGCATACTAGACCCACTACTGACTCCTAACCCATCAGGTAGCAGCATACTAGACTACTGACTCCTAACCCATCAGGTAGCAGCATACTAGACTCACTACTGACTCCTAACCCATCAGGTAGCAGCATACTAGACCCACTACTGACTCCTAACCCATCAGGTAGCAGCATACTAGACTCACTACTGACTCCTAACCCATCAGGTAGCAGCATACTAGACTCACTACTGACTCCTAACCCATCAGGTAGCAGCATACTAGACCCACTACTGACTCCTAACCCATCAGGTAGCAGCATACTAGACCCACTACTGACTCCTAACCCATCAGGTAGCAGCATACTAGACCCACTACTGACTCCTAACCCATCAGGTAGCAGCATACTAGACCCACTACTGACTCCTAACCCATCAGGTAGCAGCATACTAGACCCACTACTGACTCCTAACCTATCAGGTAGCAGCATACTAGACCCACTACTGACTCCTAACCCATCAGGTAGCAGCATACTAGACCCACTACTGACTCCTAACCTATCAGGTAGCAGCATACTAGACCCACTACTGACTCCTAACCCATCAGGTAGCAGCATACTAGACCCACTACTGACTCCTAACCCATCAGGTAGCAGCATACTAGATTCACTACTGACTCCTAACCCATCAGGTAGCAGCATACTAGACTCACTACTGACTCCTAACCCATCAGGTAGCAGCATACTAGACTCACTACTGACTCCTAACCCATCAGGTAGCAGCATACTAGACCCACTACTGACTCCTAACCCATTACCAGACTTGACTCGACCGGGCTCTCCCCTCTCAAACCAAAACGGAGCGGAAGGCAGCAAGAAATTGCGCCACATACAGACCCTAAACAAGAGGTTTAGTGTGTGTGAGTCAACGTGGACGCTTCATTAGGTGGGCTAGTCTGGTGAGATGTTCCAGGCACGCCTACTGGGCAGAAGACCCAGAGCACACTGGAGGGATTATTATTCTGGGTTAATCTGGATCTTCCATTTAGAGATCTAACCAAGACCCTCTCCTTCAGGACTGGGATCCAGCTGTTTGATAAAGGAACCAGTGTGATGTGGCCCAAGCAGACATGGAGAAGTTTGGGATGAGTTTTGGAGGCGGTCCCAGCAGAAAGGAGCTGCTGGAGGTCACTGAGTCCCAGAAAAAGCAGCTGGTCCAGTACCAGACCCGCTTTAAGGATGTGGTCCGGGCCTACAAGAGTCTCCTGAAAGAGAAGGAGGCTCTGGAGGCCAGTCTGAAGGTCCTGACTGTGACCCAGGATGTGGACCTGAACGCCACTGGGGGCCCAGACCTGCTGGAGGACGGCTGCTCACAGCACAGTGAGGACAGCGTAGAGACGGCAGCATCTGTGGATGCAGCCAGCGACACCGCTCGCGAGGAGGAGCTGTCAGAGCTGGGCCAGAAGTCCAGCTCCTCTGTAAGACCACAGCACCACATCCCTGCTACAGAGACGGGAGCAGTACTTTAACATCCTTGTTTTGTTTTTCAGGACGTGGACGCCGAGGAGGCGGAGCAGCCGCAGGCTCCACCCACCTCCAATGTGGAAGCCGATCGGCGTGTCGCCCAGCTGAAGAGCCAACTGAGCACGCTCACCACCTCCCTGGCTACAGTGACCCAGGAGAAATCTCGGATGGAGGCGAGTTTCCAGGCTGACAAGCGCCAGCTGAAGCAGGAGGTGGAGGAGCTGCAGGAGCAGCTGGTCGTCATGACCAAACAGCAAGAGTCAGAGCTGCAGTCCCTACAGCAGCAGCTGGCGGAGGGTCGTGCTCGCATCATCACGCAGCAGCACGAGAGGGAGCAGGAGCAGGGAGACCACGCCCAGCAGCTCAGGGAGCTGCAGAGACTCCTGCAGCAGGAGCGAGACCTCCGGCAGGATGCCGAGCTGCGCCTGCAGGATGCCAAAGCCGAGCTCCTCGCCTCCTTGCAGGCTGCAGACCGAGGGGCGGAGTCAGAGGTTCAACTGAGTCAGGTGAGGGAGGAGAGGAACCAGCTGAGGAGGAGGCTGAAGGCTGTGGAGGAGGAACAGAAGAAACCCGATCCCCTAGTGGAGGAGCTGCAGCAAGAACTACAGGAGCTGAAAAACTCCTTCCAGCAGCAGATCCACATGGAGACCAAGAAGGTGAGACCAGGTTCTGACTCCCACAGCAGACTGGTTAGGGGTCCGGGAGGAGGCACAACGGTCGTTTCTGTGTTTGATTTAAAATAAAAACCTCAGACAGAAATGGACCCGTCTCGTGTGTTTTCTCTGCAGGGATCTGAGGCGGAGGAGCGTGCTCGTGAGCGTGCACAGGCTACAGAACTACGGGTGGCCGGTTTGGAGCAGCGGATCTCAGAACTGTCAGAGCTTCTGGGGTCCTGCGAGAAGGCGAGGCAGCGAGACCAGCAGGTGGCTCAGAGGCTGCGGGACCGGATCCTGCAGCTGGACACAGAAAACAAAACTCTGGCCATCGCCGCCTCCAGCAGGTCCGGCTGCGACTTGAGTCTGGACGAGTCACAGCTGGATGTCTCAGTGCTGAAGGAAAAGATGCAGATGGTGAAAAGGCTGCTGATGCTGGCAACTCAGAAGAACCCGGACCAGAACATCCAGGATTTGGCCGACTCGGAGCCGAGCTCGGAGAAAGGCTCGGCGCTGGTCTACCAGCAGGAGCTGCAGCAGCTCAGGGAGGAGTTTGAGCGCTACAAGCTGCGTGCACAGGTGGTGCTGAAGAACAAGAACGCCAAGGACGGCTGCCAGGCCAAGGAGCTGGAGGAGGTCCGGGACCAGCTGTCTGAGCTTCGGGAGAAGTACATCAATCTGCGGATCCAGAGTGATGAGGCCGAGGCACAGCACCGCCAGCAGATGGAGGAGCGGCAGCAGCAGATGGTGGCGCAGCAGCACGCCCACAGACAGGAGCTGGAGCGGGTGGAAGCGCAGCACCGTGACGAGCTGCTGCGGCTGGAGGCAGAACTTCACAAACAACGGGAGAGGACCATGGCTCTGCTGGATGAGAAGGACCAGGAGCTGGAGAGGCTCCGCAGCACCGTGATGAGCTGCAGCCGCAACATCAGCGATGTAACAGACGGTGGGCAGGAAGTTGGCTCTGACAGCGAGGATGACAATATCAGCCAAGCACTGCGACAGGCCACACCCACTGAGTCTACGCTGCTGCTGTATGCCGACCAGCTCGCCCGAAAGGAAGTAGAGGCGAGCAGGCTGCGGCGGCAGAAACACCGGCTGGAGGAGGACCTGCACCAGCTGCAGGCCAAGCTCATCGCTAACGCTGAGCGGCACGATGAGGAGATGGTGGAGCTGCGTGGACAGCTGGACAAGCTGATCCGGGACCACAGCCGAGAGGGCGCCAACCTGGAGTACCTGAAGAACGTCATCTACAAGTTTCTGACACTACAGGATGCCAGTGGGCGGCTGCAGACACTCGGCGCCATCGTCACCATCCTGCACTTCAGCCCGCAGGAGAAACAGGATGTGATGCGGCTGCAGGGGCCAGCCTGGTGGGGCCCCGCACGCAGGTGAAGCACCTGAGGAAGTGACCATCGGATGTAAACGCAGTGATGCTGTTGTGTTTCTGGGACTCACTGTGATCAGTAATCTGACCCGTGGGATATTTTTTATTCTTACAGTAAATAAAATATTTTGTGTGGTTTGTGCTTCGTCACATTTCTGAAATGAGACCGTCAGCCCAGGGCTGGTGCCTTCGCTGGGCGAACCCCCCACCACCGCCTAAGCACTCCCCGAGGAGCGCCCCCGAGGCAGAGGGCCCCACAGAGGAAACACTGGCATGAACAAATAAGCAACATAAAAAATGAGCTAATATGGATAGAAGAACTAAAGTAAGACAGTAAAACACTTAAGACATGAATGTCTAATAAACTAAAATATAAATAAAACAGGAAATGCAGCTAAAACAGATATCAGGTAAAAGCTAAGCTAAAAACGAGCGTTCCCTACGACTCAGGTCCTCTGGCAGCCTGTTCCAGAGACGAGGGCCGGGACGCCTCGCCGTGGGTGTGTCCTGACTTTAGGGATGACGAGGAGACAGCTGCAAGAGGTCGCGAGGGTTCGTAAGGTAACAGCAGTTCTGAGAGATAAACCATTGAGACACTTTATCCTGAAACATCCGGGGAGCCAATGCCGCGCTTCTAAAACTGGTGTAATGTGCTCCTGCCTCCTGGTCTCCATCAGGACATGAGCTGCTGCCTTTGTAATAGTCTGAGATGCTCTTTTGGGAAGATCGGAAAGCAAGGCACTACAGTAGTCCACTCTACTGGTGGTAGAAGCGTGCATCAGCATCTCCGCGCTGGCCCGAGAGGATGGGGCGGACTCTGGCGATGTTCTTTAGATCAGGGGTTCCCTACAAGACTGTGCTGAGGGTGTGAGGTTAGCAAGATTTTATTTGTAAAACTTATAAGATCCTAATACTGCACCCTACAGTATAATCAGAACTCCATGTAAAAGGTATACCTCTGTAAAGAAGGTAAATGATCACGTTTAATGTGTGTAGAGTTGGGGTTGGGGGTCCGTGCTGGTCCTGGACACGGGAAGGAGGCCCTCTGAGAAAAAGCCCTGCTTTAGATGGTAAAACCTATTTTAGGGATGTTTTTTATGTGTGGGATAAAAGTCAGCTCAGAGTCGAGTCACACCCAGGTTCTTCACTTGCTCAGAAGGATTAAAAGACAGTTTTTGTATTTTTGGTAAAAGTTTCTCTCTCTGGGCCTCAGGACCGATGACTACAGCTTCAGTTTTGTCCTGGTTGAGCTGGAGACATGGAGATGTACAAATGACCCGCACTTGTATAGCGCCTCTCACAGTAAGGACTCCACAGCGCTTTACACTACAGTATCATTCATCCATTCACACTTATGGTGATGAGCTACAATGTAGCCACAGCTGCCCTGGGGCGCACTGACAGAGGCGCCACCGGCCCCTCCAACCACCAGCAGCAGGCAAGGTGGGTTAAGTGTCTTGCCCAAGGACACAACAGCAGAATTCTCTGTCCAGAGCCAGGATCGAACTTGCAACCTTCCGATTACTGGACAACCCGCTCAACCTGTTGAGCTGCTGCTGCTCACAACTGTGTCTCATCAGCGTAGCTGTGGAAATCCACCCCGTGTCTCCTGATGACCCCACCAAGGAGCATATAGAGGTAAAAAAGCACTGGGCCCAAAATTGAACCCTGGGGCACACCACATGTAATCTCATGATCCCCAGAGGAACAGGTATCCAAACTCGCCATAAGAGTCCTGTCTGTGAAGTAGGATGTGAACAGCACCAGAGAGGCCGATCCGTTTTAAACAAGTTACAAGAGAGTGTGGTCTACTGTATCAAAGGCAGCCCTGGGATCCAGTAGAACCGACACCGTTACCCTTCAGGCATCATAATTTACTCTAAAATCATTTAAAATCGTCAGAAGGGCCGTCTCCGTGCTGTGGTTCACCCTAAAACCAGACTGAAATTTCTCTTGGACACCTTTATGTCTGAACATGGTGTTCATCCATGACTAGCTCAGAAGTCCAATAACAAATAACAAACCACCGCTCGAATTCAAAGAATAAAACCTTTAATCTGATAAATTATAACGGGTTCTCGTTCACATTTAAGGAGTCGTTCTGGATGGAAATGTCTGAGTGCAGCCTCTCAGCTGTCATTCAGTCTGGTTACCATGACAACGCGTGTGTGATGGGGAGCAGAGGAGGTTCTGGTAGATGTAAAATAAAACATGGACCGGAATCGGATTTGTGCGGTTTATCTGGGATTCCAAATCCCAGCATGGCTCCAGACGCATCTGCCGTCAGCGCGCTCACGCGTTTCCTCCAGAGGAGCTCTGACAGGTCCTTCATAACAGCATAGAAACGATGTTTAACGCGTCTGAAGCAGCATCAGGAGGATAAAATATAACATCTTACATAAAAATAATATGAATGAAAAAGATTAAGAACATCATAAAAACGGGAACAGATTACAAAAATGCCACATCCGTTCTACAGAGTCAGATTCCCGTCAGGTGTTGTAGCACCAGTCATGTGACTCCGCACCAGTCATATGACTCAGCACCAGTCATGTGACTCAGCACCAGTCATGTGACTCAGCACCAGTCATGTGACTCAGCACCAGTCATGTGACTCAGCTGTTTTTTTCACTGAAGTATAAAATAATTAGAGACAAAAATAATTCAGTTCTAATTGCAAATCACAGAGTGTTGAAGTCTTACGGGCTCGACACACGGGAGGCGACGTCGCCTCTCCTCCATTTATTTTCAAAGAGACATGCACGACAAAGCGATAATCGCGGGTCTCTCTCCTACCAAGCGAAACGCGAAAAACGTGCGTGTGAAATTTTGCGCTCGTGCACGTGCCATGCACGGACGACCCAGTGACGCGATCCCAGAAAGTTGAAACATTTTCAACTTTTCATCGCTGTCGCTCGGACGAGGACCAATCAACGGAGGTTTCATTCACTGACCAATGAGCAGACAGGATGCTCCGTACATCTCCGAGCAAACATGGAGGAGAAGTTGATTATTATTATGTTTTATAGTAAAATCAGAAGTAAGATTTCACATAACTCTAGCAGCACCTTGTGAAACATCATATCTACCGCTTTATTAACTCTGAACAACTTAAATAACCTTAATGCCCTCCAACCTGACACAGCCAAACAAAACAACGGAAGTGTCGATTTCGTCATGGAACAGAACGCGTAGACGGCTTTGCCGCTGCCGCGGGTCGCCTCCCGTCTGTCAGGTAGTAAAAGCGACAGCGACAAATTTCGCTGATCGCGGTCGTTTGTCGCCCCCGTGTGTCGAGCCCATTAGAGCTCACTACCAAAGCACACACACAACTCACGTTTCAGAAATTTTGTTTAACTGAAAATTTACTTTATTTTGTGTGTGTGTGTGTGCTGATCACGGAGTGTTCAGGAGAGCCTGCTGGTCTTGTGGCAGTGAGCTGATCATGGAGTTAATAAAAGTGTTCAGTTTGTCTAAAACTCCATCTTTAACCTGCAGCTGCTGCTGGCCGGCTTTAATCTGAAAAACACAAACAGGAAGTTACATTTAAAGGGCGCTCCAGACAAAAACGTATTTTTGTTAAATTAAAGCACAGGGCGATGTTCCACGTAGCGAGCCAATCCCAAAATCCAGGCTCTCTTTGAAAATCCTGTCTTAATTCCCCCTAAGTCAATCCCACGAACGTGGCTGGCCTGAAGCCCCTCCCATTCGTCATGGTAACATGCTGGAGAACAAACCTGCTCCACGGCAGGGTAGCAGCTAGGCTAGCTGACACCTGGTGAATGTGATTGGACGAGGGATGTCATGTCTCCTTTTTCTTGTCAGCAGCTGTGAGGTGAAGTAGCACCCCTGCAGGCCAACAGCGGTAGCGGCAGCTGCAGCTTTGTTCTCGATGGCTAAGGCCGGATCTCAAGACTCGCCCTGCGGACTTCAGCAAAGTGCACGTGGAGAAAGTGCGCAGTAAGGCTTCGAGTGTGTAGTACACAAGTGTGCAAATAACTGCAGAATTGAGACAGGAAGCCTTGCGTCATCGATTGCAGCGCATGCCGGGATGCTGGTCAGTGCGATACTTTTTTCAAAAACCTTTATTGACAACTTTTAAACAAACAGCCAAACAGTTATTTGAAATAAATGTACATTTGTTGCTGCTTTGTCTAAATGCTTTAGAGCACCAACCAATAGTCCTAAAATTAAGTATTTTCTTTAGAAAATACATATTTTCACAAATCTGAGCCTTTTCTCCTGCAGCAATGACTTGTGGGTAATACCGTTGCCCGAGTGCCGCATCGCTGCGGACTTGGGTGCAGATTAAAGGTGCAGTGGGGGCGTGGCCAACACTGGCACCCGGTGGAAGTGCGAGTATTGGGATTGGGCTTAAATTATTAATAAATGTGGAGTTTAAACGTTTAAACACGAGCTCTAACAGGACATACATCTAAGCCTTTGATGTTTTAACTGGTCTTTAAACTAAGATTATGCTGCTTTTAGCCAAAATCACAAAACCTTTTTTAGTTCTTTAGTCATTTTCTAAATTCTTTTTTATGTTTTTACATTTTTTGTTTTTGTGAAGCGCCTCGTGATTTTTACCTTCAGAGGCGCTCTTCTTCTCTGCTTTACATTGTTGTAACTTATACACACACTGGCCACTTCAGGGGCGCCTCCAGAAAATTTTGATAGGGGTGGCCAGATGGGGTCCTCGAAATTTTTGGGGTGGCACATCAAATTGGTTCTCGTGGTAACTCTGGGAGAATTTAGTCTGTGGCGATGTGCTGCATTGTGCCTTTATTCATTTTTACTGAAATAACAGCACGTACCCAAAACATTTAACTTAAATTTTACAAATGCAAACATTTTAGAAAAATACATTTCAGTTATTTAAAATGTTTCCCCAAATTTAATTTAAAATTTTGTTTTTTAGGTTAATTCACCTGTTGCTGTGTTCACAAAAATAACTATGGAGATAAAAACTTTTAAATGGTGAGCAGCAGAAACATATTTTTTATTCTGATTATTTCTTTACTCATTAATTGTAATATTTTTATTTTGTTTTAAAATGATGTCTTGAATAAACAAGATTAATTTATGTTTGACTGAACATTAATATGATTTGTTAGCACTGGGTTTTCCTGGGGGGGGGGCTAGCAATTTTCTACGGGCGGCCATGGCCACCCCTGGCCACCCCTTGGGGGCACCCTTGGGCCCTTTTACTGGGTACACGCTAGTACCGTGTTGAACCTTTTCCTTCAGAACGGCCTTAAACCTGCCTGTAAAACGCATCACACTGCATTATGTAAGGCTGGGTTAACAAACGGTGCCACTGCTCGCTAGATAAATCATCCCAGCTAACATTCAGACGTTTGACCACCGTTGAAATGACGTCAGCCCGAGATCTCGTCATGGTTCCAAACTAAAGTTGGCCTTTTCTGGCCGTGAAGTCTTCTGGCGTGTCTCATTTACACGTTTATTAATTAAAATGTCGGCGTCTTACTACTGTGTTAATAGATTACTGAGAAAAAAAACTTTGACAACTGAGCCAAAATGTGCCATCCTGGACTAAAGCCTAACTTATACGTCTCCATCAGCTCCACCAGGGACAGACACGCACTGATGGAGACGTTTTGTCCTCAGACGTCTCCGTCTCCTGGGGAGTGTCACACAGCAGTTCCCCTCCAGGACACCAGAGGGCGTAGCGCTGCTCTGAGGTATCCTGTCATGTGTCCGGTCCAGGATAGTGTGTTTATATTGTGTTTTTGTATTTAAGAGGCCTTTTAACACAGACAGGTTTGTCCCTCATCCTCCTCCACCTCTTCATGCGCCCGCCCCTCTAAACCCACGTTTCCGTCATTTCCATGGGCTACGTAGCTGCTAGCATAACACGTGTGAAAGGAAACACTTTGTTGGTGTGACTATATGCGTACTCTGGTCACACGAGTCAAACACACTGATATTTTATTGAAATGACATACGTGATGGTTTTCGCTGCGGGTGTAATATGGGAGCTAAACGTGTGGGTCATGTGACCATAACCGTATAATCTTACAACTCACAGCTGCTCAGCAGAAACAAAGTCCTCCAGTCTAAAGACATCCAGACGCTGGAGTACAACATGAAACTACATAAATGATCAAAAGTGGAGTAAAATATGAAGAGAAACAGAGCTGAAGCAGACTCCCGGCGTTGCCATGGAAACTCGCAGTTTAACGGCTTTACTCCAGCCGCTGGTTGGGGTTAGGTTTGTTGTAGTTCTGATATCTGTGTAGTCCTCGTAGGCATGAATGAATAATTATTGCTCCTTCTGAGAGAAGAACGAGGCTCTGTCCTTTCTTATCTATCTAGCATCGATTAACAGGGTCTGCCTGAGAACCTCGAAAGAATCAGAAAGGATGGAATCCACCTGAGCATCACCAACAAATCACTGAATGAACAGGTGCGCTTTGTCGAGCAGGGATTTATCAGGAAGACCTCGATGTGTGGAACAGCCCCCTGATGTGTGAAGTTAAACCTTTAACCTGAATCGAAGATAACGGCTAGGTTTTGTACACTAGGCGTTGCTGATGAGCAACAGGAAGCAACAGCCGATTTTATTCTAGGGTGAAGATCTGCTGCTGCAGCAATCAGGCCCTCTGTCTTGTAGGCATTCAGAACAAGGAGGTTTCTGGAAAGCCAACTACGGATCTGGGTCAGACAAACAACTGGGGTGGCCAACTTGTGAAGGACACGTACAGCTGAATGTCATCAGGATAGAAGTGAGAGGAGCTGTCAGGAAAATGCTGGATGATGGTGGCTTAAGGAAGAAAGAAAAGAGAAGATAGAAGACGATCTTTTCTAAAGCGCCTCAAGGTAAAAATCACGAGGCGCTTCACAAAAACAAAAAAAGCAAAATATAAAAAAGGTTTCAAAAATGATTAAAAATATGTTTAAAATGAGAAAAAAATTGTGAGTAAAAATATCAGGAAAGAGAGAGAGAATACCAAAGAGGGTTAGGAGAGAGGTCCAGAGTCTGGGGGCCACAGCAGCAGATGGTCTGTCACCTTTGACCTTTAGCCTGGTGCTGCACAACCAGTAGGCTTTCATCACTGGACCTCAGGGACCTGCTGGGAGTGTAGGGACTAAGAAGATCACCAATGTAAGATGGTGCTTGTCCATGTAAGGCCCTATAGACCAGAACCAGGATCTTGAAATGAACCCTGAAGGTGACTGGCAGCCAGTGAAGCTGGAGGAGAAGCGGGGTGATGTGGGTGTGTTTGGAGGACTTGGTCAGAAGCCGAGCACAGGCGTTCTGAACCACCTGTAGACGGTTCAGGGAGGTTCTGCTCAGACACGTGAAAAGAGAGTTACAGTAGTCTAAGCGTGAGGAGATGAAGGTGTGGAGAACTGTCTCAAGTTCAGAGCGGGACAGAATGGGACTCAGCTTAGCAACGTTCCTGAGATGGAAGAAGGAAGAGCCAACAAGAGAACTGACATGAGAATCCAGGGTGAGAGCTGGGTCAAAGGTCACGCCAAGATTCCTGACAGAAGGTTTGGTGTGAGAAGCAAGCTGACCAAGAGAGTCTCTGACTTTGGGAACCAGCTTGTCTGGGGCACAGATGAGGATCTCAGTCTTATCTTCATTCAGCTGAAGAAAGCTCCCACCATCCAGGCTTTGATAGAGTCTAAGCAGGTGTGTAACAGCTGCAGCTTAGACATCTCATGGGGCTTAAAGGAGACGTACAGCTGGATGTCATCTGCATAAAGATGGTAGGAGATTCCTTTGAAGGAGCTCAGGATGTGCTGAAGAGGAAGCAGATAGAGGAGGAAGAGCAGAGGCCCCAGCACAGAACCTTGTGGGACACCATGGGTAAGAGAGGTGGTGGAGGACCTAAACTTGGAGACGGCCACAGAAAAGGAGCGCTCAGAGAGATAAGAGGAGAACCACTCCAGAGCAGTTCCTGATAGGCCTACCCAGTCTCTCAGCCTCTCCAGTAGCAGGTGATGGTCAACAGTGTCAAAGGCTGCAGTCAGGTCCAGCAGGACCAGAACAGAACAGTCCCCTGCATCACTGTGAGTCAGAAGGTCATTAGAGACCCTAAGAAGAGCTGTTTCAGTAGAATGAGCTCTACGAAAACCTGACTGGAAGCTATCATAGATGTTTTGTTCATCAAAAGCAGCTGTGAGTTGTTTAGCCACAACCTTTTCCAAGATCTTGGAGATGATAGTCATTGTTTGTTTTTCTTGTTCTTGTCCATCACCGAGTCAAATCTACAGATAAAGCAGCTTTGAGGAATTATTGTTTTGTTTAGCACCCTTGGCCAGCGGAGCAAGGTAAATGTGAGAATGTAATCTATTTCTGTTATGACATCGAAGTTGTGTTCACCTTTTATTTATGCTTTGTATATCTCTAAACAGTTTTCACGGTGCAACTCATGGAGTGAAGTCCAAGGCATTTGGACCAGAGAAACGAATAAAAGTTTATGCACCCGTCGAGGCTCTCCGTTCTTTTCTTCATGGTGCCAGGGGCAGCTACACAGAAGTTTAGAGATGGGTCTGAAGCTGCTATGGAGAGAGGGGTCTAGACTCGGTTTTTTAAGAAGTGGGTGGATTACAGCGTTCTTAAAGTAAGCAGGGACCTGACCAGAAACCAGAGAAGCATTAATTATAGAGAGCACGCTGGGACCGGTGGACTGAAAAGCACTTTTAAACAAAGATGAGGGTAAGATGTGGAGGGGGCATGCAGAGGTCTTCATAGAGTTAACTAGTTTGGTTAACTCAGGCAAAGAAACAGGAGCAAAGCTATCTAGGATGATGGGCCTGGTTGGAGTCGGGAGAGGCGGCGATAAGGCTGAAGGACAGATGCTAGATCTAACCTGATTGACTTTGTCCACAAAGAAAGACAGAAAGTTCTCACAGTCTGCAACAGAGTGGATGGAGGCTGTAGGAGAGGCAGGAGAGATGCTGCTGATGGTGTTAAACAGCACCTTGGGGTTCCCTTTGCTCTGTGACACCAGGTTGGAGAAATAGGAAACCCTAGCGTCTCTGACTGCAGAGTTAAAGGATGTCAGAAGATCCTTTAGGTGCAGCAGATGGACGTGGAGATGGGTTTTCTTCCACAAACGCTCAATTTTTCTGCATTGGTGCTTCAGGCTGACTGCTGCTGGATACCTTGTTTTGTTCTTGAGCCCTTCCTTCTACCTGGTAATAAGATGTTTGGATTGAATGAAACCCCGCCTCCCCCTTTGTGATTTCCACCAACTGCAGACTTGGAGACCACAGATTCATGCCAACGTTTCCCACTTTAACACCAAAACGTCTGCTGATCCTAACCCAGGCTGGTGGCTTCCATGCTGCTCTGATGCAGCGAGTCATGCTAAACGAGGCCGACCGAGCACCTCTCAGAATCCGGATGTTTCTGGTTTAAATCTCCTCTGATTGGTCTGATGGAAGATTATTCTCTCTGGTATGACTTCGGCATTCCTCACCAGTTTCTCTTTGAGCTTCAGGATCAGGTCCACAATCTCCACCTCAGACTTGTCTTTGGTCCAGCCAAGCAGGTCCTGCACAGAACACGTCAGTTAGAGCAGTGATGGGTAAAATGGTAAATGGCCTGTATTTGATAGAGCGCCTTCTAGAGTCCTGGAACCCCCCAAGGCGCTTTACAACACAACCAATCATTCACCCATTCATACACTGGTGGTGATGAGCTACAGTGTAGCCACAGCTGCCCTGGGGCGCACTGACAGAGGCGAGGTTGCCGAGCACAGGCGCCACCGGTCCCTCCGACCACCACCAGCAGGTAAGGGGGGTTAAGTGTTGCTCTACCTCCTGAGCTGCTGCTGCCTCCTCCTTCTTTGTCTAATCTTCCACTAATAAAGGTAGGGGGGTAGGGGGGTAGGGGCGTGGTGCCCCATAGGCAGCCTGCAGGTTTCAACTTAGAAAACAGTTTCTTCAGATCCGACGTGAAGAGAAACTCACTGCATCACAGATCACCTCCAGGTGGAGGCTCTCCAGTTTCTGAGTCATCTCTTTGTGGCGCTGACGATACCAGCCATCAAAGTTAGGAGACCTGAAGAACTTCCTGAGGAAACAGAACAGAACGAGGAAGAGAACCACATCCATCCACACCAGAACTATCTCCAGTTCTGCTGCTACCTGAGGACTTACCTGTACAGACCCATCCAGTCCCCTCTGAGCAGGGAGGTGAGCTGAGGACCAGCATGGTCCAGAGTGGACAGGAACTCGTCCTGGTTGAAGGGACGAATCTGAGGAGGAGTCTGGGCAGCAACAACAATCTCATCATGAATAAAGCATCATCCACTCACAAGCTGAAGCTCTACACCTGATGGACAATCAGGGCAGCTGGAGCACTCGGGTGAGTAAACAACCTGTCCGTTACTCACCTGAGTGCTCCACATCTTATGGGTTAGCTGGGATATCAGCACCAACCAGCAACCTGCTGTTTACCTTCCAGGGTGTCACAGATCTCTGCAGGGGCATGAGGCTTGCCATGTATCGCTCCTGCCAGACAGCACACAGGGCGTAATGCTCCACGTCATCGCTTCAGTAACAAGGAGAGAAATCAGCTGGAAGGAAGGCGTTTCTCACCAGAGGGATGATGAAGCTCTGCGTCAGCTCCAGCAGGTGTCTCCTCAGAATGGCGCTCTGAACCTCTGATGGTCTCTTCCTCTGAATCCCCTACAGACCCACAAAAACACGCCTGAGTCACGGCCTCCAACTCCTCCTTGCCTCAGATCATCTAGAACCTGCTCACCTTCAGGAGTCTTTTGACAAAAATCTTGTCTTTGTGTAGAAACGACTTGTAGGAGGTGTAGATCCCTGCGAACACACACGTGTGTTTCACACAACAGGCTGCAGAGAGAACAGGTGCAGCAGAAGCTGGTCTTGTTACCTGGTTTGGTGTCGAGGGTCTTTAATTTGCTCAGTTTCTTCACCTTCACCTGCTTCGGTAGATCACCTGGGCACATACAGGTGTGTTTTAACATGGATAGAAAGGAGAATCCACACAGGTAATACAAAGTTTCACCACCAGGGGGCGAGTAACGAGTCTGACAGAAAAGAACCTGCATGAGGTCTGACCGTTTAACAGCTAACCTCAGTAGGTCCAGAGATCTCGTTTATAAAGCATCCTTACTAAAACCGTACTCAAGCGGAGCAGAAAGATGTACTCACGCCAAGCAGCTCTGTGACTATCAAACATGGAGGACGCACAGCTGCACGCAATCTCCGCTTCATAAATCACACGCTAGCTAGAAATGTTCTCAGGTGTTTCTGAAATACACATCCCACCCTCAGGGCGCGTGACCAATCAGGTCACAGTGACGCTCACCCTGTCACATTTACATAGCTAATGTTTAGCACACAGTTCATTAAACAAGGACCACCATCACACAATTTATTAAACTACAAAGAGCCACCATCACAATTTATTAAACTACAAAGAGCCACCATCACAATTTATTAAACTACAAGGAGACACCATCACAGTTTATTAAACTACAAGGAGCCACCATCACAATTTATTAAACTACAAGGAGCCACCATCACAATTTATTAAACTACAAGGAGCCACCACCACAGTTTATTAAACTACAAGGAGCCACCATCACAATTTATTAAACTACAAGGAGCCACCACAGTTTATTAAACTACAAGGAGCCACCATCACACAGTTTATTAAACTACAAGGAGCCACCATCACAATTTATTAAACTACAAGGAGCCACCATCACAATTTATTAAACTACAAGGAGCCACCATCACAATTTATTAAACTACAAGGACCACCATCACACAATTTATTAAACTACAAAGAGCCACCATCACAATTTATTAAACTACAAGGAGCCACCACCACAGTTTATTAAACTACAAGGAGCCACCATCACACAGTTTATTAAACTACAAGGACCACCATCACACAATTTATTAAACTACAAGGAGCCACCATCACAGTTTATTAAACTACAAGGAGCCACCATCACACAGTTTATTAAACTACAAGGAGCCACCATCACAATTTATTAAACTACAAGGAGCCACCACAGTTTATTAAACTACAAGGAGCCACCATCACAATTTATTAAACTACAAGGAGCCACCATCACAATTTATTAAACTACAAGGAGCCACCACAGTTTATTAAACTACAAGGACCACCATCACACAGTTTCACCATGGGTAACCTGTTGTCAGCCATCCTTTGAGATGTTTTCATGGAGGACTTGGAACAAAAAGCCGTAGCCACCGCCCCCCCCCCCCCAAAACGACAAAATAAAACTATGGAAACGCTACGTAGACGACATACTGGAGATCATACCAAGAGGACAAACAGACACTAACACAACACCTGAACAATGCTGACGACACAGATAACTCACATGAGGAAGAAAGAGAAGGCAGCATGACCTTCATAAGCAGACAAAACGACGTGACCCTAAACATAAACACATACAGGAAACCACACCAACATTCATTATGGACATCACAACACCCGACTACACATAAACTGTCAGTGATCAGAACATTATACCACCGAGTAAACATGATAACAGAAGAACTAAACCAAGCATGGGCAATAAACAAAGGGCGATGGTGGCATAGGAGTTAAGAGCTCGACCCGTAATCGGAAGGTTGCAGGTTCGAGCCCTGCTCAGTCGTCGTGTCCTTGGGCAAGACACTTAACCCACGTTGCCTGTTGGTGGTGGTCGGAGGGACCGGTGGCGCCTGTCAGTGCGCCCCAGGGCAGCTGTGGCTACAGCGTAGCTCATCCCCACCAGGGTGTGAATGGGTGAATGACTGATTGTGTTGTAAAGCGCCTTGGGGGTTCCAGGACTCTAGAAGGCGCTATATCAAATACAGGCCATTTAACAAAGGTAAACAACAACAGAAAGAAAAGAACAACAAAAACAAAAACCCAGAAAGACATTACCCTACCATACATCAAAGGCCTAACAGAAAAATAATAACAACAATGAAAAAACACAACATAAACACACACAACAGTTAGAAAAGACCGGTGCACCCAGAAGACACAACATCAGCAGGAAGAAGTGTGGAGTCATATAAAACCCCAGGTAAACTCTGCAGTAAACACACATAGGAGAACCCGGACGCCAACTCAACACACGAACAATACAACATAGGAAGGTGTGTGACGCAAGGTGAAAACACACAAGAGCAGCAAAACAAGAAGCAGAAAGCACAATAAAGAAGTCAGCCGTAACAGATCACTGCTTAAGAGAAAACCATGTAATGGACTGGGACAACACACGGATCATAAACACCGAACAACAGAAACACAAAAGATGGATAAAAGAAGCTATCGAGATAAGGAGACGTGGATGTGGGACCATGAACAGGGACGATGGGGTCTACTCGTTGGACCGTGCATAGGACTGCATCATGGGCAGGCATGGGCGGTGGGCAGCAGTAGCTCAACAGGTTGAGTGGGTTGTCCAGCTGGTTGCAGGTTTGATCCCGGCTCTAGACAGAGAATTCTGCTGTTGTGTCCTTGGGCAAGACACTTAACCCACCTTGCCTGCTGGTGGTGGTCAGAGGGACCAGTGGCACCAGTGCTCGGCAGCCTCACCTCTGTCAGTGCGCCCCAGGGCAGCTGTGGCTACATCGTAGCTCATCACCATCAGTGTGTGAATGTGTGTGTGAATGGATGAATGATACACTGTAGTGTAAAGCGCTTTGGAGTCCTTACTCTGAGGCGCTATACAAGTGCGGGTCATTTATCATTTATCATCAGAGAGGGGAGAGCTGCCAGCAGAGGACGACAACGCCCTCTGCTGGCCGCAGACAAATGGAAAAGGAAGCAATGGCGCCAGCATCGTCACAGCTCTGATGGCGGCTACAGGAAGTAGCCAAAATGTTTCGTATTTGTAAAGCGCCTTCTTAGGGTTCTACAACCCCCCAAGGCTCTTCACAAAACAATCAGTCATTCACACGCTGGTAAGGAGGAGCTAAAATGTAGTGGGTTGTCCAGTAATCAGAAGGTTGCAGGTTCAATTCCGGCTCCCATAAGAGAATGCTGCTGCCGTGTCCTTGGGCAAGACACTTAACCCAACTTGGTGGTCGGAGGGACCGGTGGTGCCAGTGTTCGGCAGCCTC
The DNA here is from genome assembly GCA_006942095.1 of Nothobranchius kuhntae. Taxonomy (NCBI): domain Eukaryota; kingdom Metazoa; phylum Chordata; class Actinopteri; order Cyprinodontiformes; family Nothobranchiidae; genus Nothobranchius; species Nothobranchius kuhntae. The sequence continues at coordinate 69,754 of SSNQ01033980.1, forward strand.
GCCTCTGTCAGCGCCCCAGGGCAGCTGTAGCTACATGCTAGCTCATCCCCACCAGCGTGTGAATGGGTGAATGCCTGATGGTGTTGTGAAGCGCCTTGGGGGGTTGTAGAGCCCTAAGAAGATGCTATACAAATACAGACCATTTACCATTAGCAGTATTTTGGTTTGACCTCTGGTTGATGGAAAGGGCTCCATGAATGATGATGATGATGATGATGAAGGTGGAAAAGGAAGAACAGCATGTACGGTCTACCTGCCATCCTGATGTCTCCTAATCGGACAACATGAGGCCAGTTCTGGAACGTTTTGATGAAGAACGGGTTGGTGACTCCAAGAACTACATTAGGCCTGAAGGACCAGAAGACACAAACAGCAGATGTTTTACAGGTGAAACACAGGTGTGTGTTTACCGACCCAGGTGTGTAAGACTTACGGCGCCTGAGTCCTCGTGGTATACTCTCTGAACTCACTGTCATGGATGGTAAAGTAGGGTCGAAAGTCACAGCAGAACTTCAGAGGACTGATAGAGCTGAAGGTCGACACACGGTTACCACGGTAACAACATCAGCAGTGCTTTGTGATTGGCTGTCAGCGTCAGACTGAAATACCTGACAAGTGCCAGGATGGTCTCTGAACAGACAGTTGGGGATGGCGCCATGACGACCAGTGGCTCCCCAAGCAGCATGAGCTCCCACATCATCTGCAGATGGAACAGAACCGACTGGAAACACCTGAGCAGAGCACAGGTGAGACTCACCTGCTGACACTTACATAAACTGGTCATGGCTAACATAAAAGTGTTGTACAGGTGAGATACAGGTGTGTTGTAAAAGCAAACACTTTACTTGAACATGTCCAGCTCGTGAATGGTCTGCAGCAGCATGGGGGCCGGGACGAGACTCTGAAGAGGAAAACTTTATTAACAACAAAAGCTGAGTGACGGAGGATAAGACACACTTTGACCTCTGACCTCTTTGAGTGTCTGTCTGACGGGACTTCCTGCTGGTTTGTCTGTTTTTGAAGGGATCCTCACCTAAAACACCAACAGAAAGGTTCATGTGACATCACGTGTCAGAGACCTTCAGCCAATCAGGAGAGCCTGCTACCATCTGATGGCCATTCTGGCAGCCCTACCCGGTGAAGCGGAGTTAATATCAGGAAGGAATAAGCTCCAGAACAGACTCCTCAGAGCGGGCATGTGTTTACCGTCACCTGGACTCTCTCAGGTCGTCCCGTCTTTAAAGAGAAACTAAACGCGGGTCTTAACGAATGCAATCTTCCTGTTTCTGTGCTTTTTTTTTATATCTAGAAAGGGTTAATACCATAAGATTTCTTGGTGTGATCATTGACCATAAGGCCTGTTGGAAATCACACATCACTTACGTGAGGGGAAGTTAGCGTGGGGCATTGCTGTCGGGGAAAGGAAAACATTTTCTGGATAGGAAAACATTATATATGTTATATTGTGTTTTCATATTACCATACATGAGTTATTGTGTAGAGGTTTGGGGAAACACACATAAAAGTAATATTCAGACCATAATCATAATGCAGAAAAGGGCTATTAGACTAATAAATCAGGAGGGGTATAGGGCTCTCACAAACACACTCTTTATTAAGATGCAAGCTTTAAAATTCCAGGACCCGGTCAAGTTTAAAACAGTACAAATAATATATAAGGCAAGGAAAGGGATGCTCCCACTTGAAGTAAGTAAACGGTTCTTAGAAAGAGAAGGGAGGTATAGTTTTAGAGGGAAGTGGAATTTAAAAGTACAAAGAGTAAGAACAACATTGAAAAGGATGTCTATCTCTATAGCGGGCATTAAATTCTGGAATGAGTTAACAGAAGAAATAAAGGTCAGTAGTGATATAAACCAGTTAAAATAAAACTCAAACAAGAAATGTTGAATAAGTATAAGAACGAAGAAAAGGCAAGTAACCCAGGACGGCATGCAAACCGATGTTTGATCTCTTCTACAAATGAGCTAATCTAAATATAGTTCTAGTGGAACATGAGAATTATTTTTCGTTTAGTTTGAAGGCATTGTAAATGTTTTGTTGTTCAAATTGAGATGAAGAGGATGTAAACCTGAGGGGGTGGGGCTAGACAAGTACATACTTCTGCCTGCTCCTTTTCAAACAACTGCTTGGAAGGATTTTATGAAATGTTGGTGAACGTATACGTTTGAACTGAACTGAACTGAACTGAACATTCGTATCATGTGACGCACTTTTTGGTTCGTACCGCGTCTGCCCGGCTTTGTTTCCTTCTCTTCTACGTTCCCTCTACATCTGTGACTGCTAGCTGTGTTTTTACCATCTTTCTACACCCACCATGTCCTGAACACGGTGAAATAATCTTTAGATCATGTGTGATTCACATGAAGCACACATGATCTGATGCTGCTTGCAGCATCGTCACTTTCTTTTTCACTGGACGAGTCACAAACCACGATCTTCGTCAGAGGGTGACTATTACTCTTCAGAGTCAGCCATTACCACACAGAGCTTTGTCTACAGTGAACAGACCTGTCAGCATGGTAAGTTTCTCCTCTCTACTATATGATATTCACCCACTGTGTGCTCTCGTCCTCTCCCCAGTCGGGAGTCTCGGACGGGGGGCAGTTTTCAAACTCTAAACTCCAAACATGTCAATAGAAACACCCAAAAGTGTTGCTCAGACTGAAGTCACATCTCCACCATCTCATGGTGTAAAGCAATAACGTCATACGGGATTATATTTGCAGCTGTGGTTCCTTAAATGCAATACTGCAACTTTGGTGCTTAAAGTGTTAATTTTACAGTCCTCAGCGGGCCTTTCAGTTATAAGCCTGTACAACTATTCATTTTTATTTATAATTTTTGATTATTTCATGTACACGAGTGACGTCACGCGAAACGTTTTATTTAGAGTTCTAATTTTGTACATTGATATGTCAGTGGCGGAGCTATGGATGTGGTAGGGCTGTCGTGGTTGGCACGTCTCTGCAACATTGCGTGGTCATCGGGGACAGTTCCTGTGGAGTGGCAGACCGGGGTGGTGGTCCCCATCTTTAAGAAGGGTGACCTGAGGGTGTGTTCCAACTATAGGGGGATCACACTCCTCAGCCTCCCTGGAAAGGTCTACTCCAAGGTACTGGAGAGGAGGGTCCGATCGATAGTTGAATCTCAGATAGAGGAGGAGCAATGTGGTTTTCGTCCTGGCCGTGGAACTGTGGACCAGCTCTATACCCTTGCAAGGGTGATGGAGGGGGCATGGGAGTTTGCCCAACCAATCCACATGTGTTTTGTGGATTTGGAGAAGGCTTATGACCGTGTCCCCAGGGGCACCCTGTGGGGGACGCTCCAGGAGTATGGGGTGGGTGGCTTTCTGTTAAGGGCCATTCAGTCCCTTTACCAGAGGAGCGTGAGTTTGATCCGCATAGCCGGTAGTAAGTCGGACCTGTTCCCGGTGAGGGTTGGACTCCGCCAGGGCTGCCCTTTGTCACCGGTTCTGTTCATTACCTTTATGGACAGAATTTCTAGGTGGTGGTGTCGAGGGTGTGGAGTTTGGTGCCAGGAATCTCGCATCTGCTTATTGCGGATGATGTGGTCCTCCTAGCTACATCAGGCTGACCTACAGCTCTTGCTGGGTAGGTTCACAGCCAAATGTGAAGCAGCTGGGATTAGGGTTGTCACGGTAACCGGTGTAGCGGTAAATCCTGGTAAAAAAGTTGACAGTAATAATAACCGTCTTGTTTTTAAAAACATATATATATTGTCTCGGTGGATTACCGTGGCTGCGGTGTAGGCGCGGTGACCCTTACCAGCCACCGTATCATCTGCTGAAGTTGCCGGCGCTTTGTTGTTTACAACCAAAACTTTCTTGAAGCTAAAGCTGAAATAATGGCCAAAGGTGGAGACGGCAGCGCTCAGGACATTTATTATCCCTCAAAGAAGACAAAGTGGGAAGTACGGGCATCTTTTGGATATTTGAAGAATGCCGAGGGACAGTTGATAGAAGACGGCTATCCTGTTTGCAGCACGTGCAGAAAAAGTGTCTGTGAAAGGCAGCAACGCTTCAAATCTCATGACACATCTGCGTGACCATCACCCACAACTCTACAGTCAACGCAAGGCAAGCTAACGTTAGCGCTTTAGCTAAAATGCGTGATCCGAGGATTTGGGTTGAGGGAGAATGCAACGAGTCGCTATATAAAGCAGGCGCAGCGCCGCTACCTGCATATAAACCGTGTCGCGGACACCGCCATGTTGAAATGACGCTATGCATTACGGGGCTCCCAGGGGCAGATAAGAGTTGGTCTCTCTCCGAGAATAGAGGTGTATTTATGTTTGAATGTGTAAAAGCCAGAACTAATGTGAAATCAAGATGCGTTTCCGTTGTTGGTGTGAAATTGTGGAATGAGTTAGATGATGATTTGAAGAAATGTACTTTTTTACTAAAGTTTAAAGCAGGTGTAAAGTGTCACATATTTACAGGGTATGAAAAGTATGTATAGACATTAATGAATTTTCATTGTGGTTATTTATATTGGGGAAAATAAAAGAAATGTATATTGGTTATGTATCTTAGGGTAGGCTAAAATAAGCATTGCTTCTGCCTATTCCTTTTTGGTTTAAATTCAAGTTGTTAATATTGTTGTTTTGTTTGAAAAGAAAAATTTTATGTTAATGCTATAAACCAAAATAAAGACCGAAAGAAGAAGAAGAAAGAATGATGAATTTAACAACGATTACTGCCTGATGACATTTTCCCACATCTGCAAAGCTCACTGGAAGGACACAAACCGAGGACAATATTTTCCTGATATAGGGTTTATTACTCAAGTAAGGGTAAAAAAGTATCTGATTAGAAGGCTACTTGAGTACTGAGTACCATCTGATCTAATATTTTTAAAATGACGACATCAAGCAGACAATAAATAATGTTGAAGTTATGGGCAAATATTGGTATTTTAAAGACTAAAGGGGAAAAATGTAAACAAATAAACAACATAATTACAAAATAACACGTTTTAGGCAAAATTTAGACACAAACTGAGGACAATATTTCCTGACATACAGGGTTTATTTAATTTTGTGATAATGTAGCACGTTTAAAAAAAATACTGCGATAATACCGAAAACCGTGGTAATTTTGGTCACAATAACCGTGAGGTTACATTTTCACACCGACAACCCTAGCTGGGATGAGGATCAGCACCTCCAAGTCTGAGACCATGGTTCTGGACCAGAAAAGGGCGGCTTGCCAACTCTGAGTCGGGAGAGAGGTCCTGCCTCAAGTGGAGGAGTACAAGTATCTCGAAGTCTTGTTCACGAGTGAGGGTAGGAGGGATCGGGAAATCGACATGCAGAATGGGTCAGCGCTGAACCGGTCTGTTGTGGTGACGAAGGAGCTGAGCCGGAAAGCAAGGCTCTCGATTTACCCGTCCATCTACCACCCAGTCCTCACCTACGGTCACGAGCTTTTGGTAATGACCGAAAGAACAAGATGGCAGATGCCAGCGGCCGAAATGAGTTTCCTCCGTAGGGTGGCCGGGATCAGCCTTAGAGATAGGGTGAGGAGCTCGGACATTCGGGAGAGACTCGGAGTAGAGCCGCTGCTCCTCCGGATCGAGAGGAGCCAGTTGAGGTGGTTTGGGCATCTGGTCAGGATGCCTCCTGGACGCCTCCCCAGGGAGGTGTTTCTGGCATGTCCTGCCGGCAGGAGGCCCCCGGGTTGACCCAGGACACGTTGGAGAGGTTACATCTCCAATCTGGCCCAGGAACGCCTTGGGGTCCTGCCGGCGGAGCTGGTGGAGAAGGCCGGGGAGAGGACGGCCTGGAGCTCCCTGGCTGGGGTAGTGCCCCCGCAACCCGGACCCGGATGAAGCGGAAGATGACGAGAGTTATGTCAGTGCTAAATAAATATTTTAATGGTTTTGTAATTTATTTGATTGCAATGCCTCAATTTTAGTGAGGATAGTACACATCGTAGCCATGAATGCTATGGTTCTTATTCCTGACGCGATACTCTCTTTTGCTGTTTCGGTTTTTCAGCCTTGGTTTCCTCATTTTCGGTTTTGCCCAAGTATTTTCATTTCAGTGCATCCCGAATAATGAGGGAAATAAAATCAAAGTTAAAACAGCCTACGGTTTGTACAGATAATATTGTTGGTACTCTTCAGTCAATGATAGAAAAACCCACAATGGTCACAGAAATAACTAAATGATGTACCCATAGAAAAGACAGCATAATGTGACCAAAGGGCAATGCTAATTTAGGGTGTGCCCACTAGTTAGCATCACAGGTGTTAACAATCTTGCCATTAGTCAGTGGACCTATATAAAGGGCTTCAGGTAGTCACAGTGTTGTTTGGTGACATGGTGGGTACCACACTCTACATGAACCAGAAGAAGCAAAGGAAAGTTGTCTCAGGAGATTACAAAGAGAGTCTAGACAAGCAGGTAAAGGCTGTCAGACCATCTCCCAGCAGCTAGAAGTTCCCGTGACTACAGTTGAACATGTTACTCATGGGACTGTAGCCAACCTTCCTGGACGTGGCCGCAAGAGGAAAACTGATGGCAAATCAAAGAGATGGATATTCTGCTTTTAATGTTGATAATTGGTCTTTTAAATGTTAACCTTTTGGTCGTGTTTAAGTGTGTCTTGTTTCCTTTTGACATTATTTTAATAACACTCTCCATCGGTTGTTTTTAGAACCTTTTATGACCATTAAACCCATTTTAACTCCTCTGTTCACCAGTCAGACTGATTTTACCACCCAGACGTGAGCTCACATTCATCGTCTCAGTAGTCTTGTTTCAACCATCATTCATCATAACTTGTTCTGTGTCATCATCAGTAGTAGAAATATAACATTAAACAGGTTTTTATAAACTATATTTTTGCCTCTGACTCAAATTATTACAAAGCTGTGGTTTCCCTGAACGACCGAGACCAGCTTTCATCTGGGATCAAACAGCAAACATCTAATTTATGGAATATTGCATCTTATTGATCGTTTGGTAAAGCAACCACTTACATGACGCTACAGAGGCCACAGAGACCAGCACGGGATACAAAAGGTGCGTTTTATAACAAGTGCACGTCCATCTGATGTTGTTCTCCACCTTCTACCCGTGCTGATCTACACCTCCCAGTGTCTAATCGCCCCTCTGAGGAAAAGTGCTGGGTTCATCTGACAGGAACACATTCTCTTGCAAAACACCCATTATGATTGCAATACATACGTTTACCCTCACCTATAGACCACACCCCTTTCTGCTCACCTGTAGGATGACACCCAGGACAGGCAGGTTAAGCATCTGACCAGGCGTGGGGGCAGGCCACTGGTCTATCTCATTGCACACTGTGAGGATGAGGAGTACAAACACTGAAGTTATCGGGGCTGGTTAAGCCCGGTTCTCCAGGCTACTCTCCAGAATGTTTTAGTTGTTCCCCTGCTCCAACGCCTGATTCAGGGGTTCAATCACCTGTTCAGCAGCTCATCAAGCTGTGCAAAAGCCTGTTAATCACCTGCTGGATCAAACCAGGTGTGTTGGAGCAGAGAAAAGACTGAAACAAGCTGGATGGCGGCCCTCGAGGACCAGCGTAGCCCAAGCCGGAGTTAAATTCTATGATGACTGTATGACATCATCACCTGTTTCCAAGCATGGCTCAAGCTTCTCAAAGTACTCAGGTGCGATGATCTGAAGCAGCGAGTGAAACAGGTGTGTGTACGGCAACTTGGACACCAACACTAGGGACTGAAAAACAGTCAGATGACTACAAGTAACACAAACCCACAGCAGACAGGTGACAACAGGTGACTTACCTTCTGAAAGTAGCCTCTCTTGACAGAGACATCCTTCACTTGTCGAAAATAAACGTAACCAAAGAAATGTGCAGTTTCTTTCTGTGAGGAAAGCAGGAAGCAAAGCCCCTGAGATCAAAACACACCTGCTTTTTAGTCCTGCTGCAGGTGTGTGTCTCTCACCTGCAACGTGACAGGCGCGTCTCTGTTGTAGACGTCCTCTCTGGATGACCTGCGACCCACAGACTGACGTAACCTGAAGGTGAACTTGGTGTCCCCCAGACATCCTGTTGAATCACATCCACATCACGTGACCTCTAAGTGGCCTTGAGCGGTGCGCAGGTTCCTTCCTAAAGCTGCTCTTTACTTCCCTTACTGTGAGTTTTCTTGTAATGCACAGAGAAGGTCCGTAACGGTCAGTGGGAACATGTTTCAGTGGGAACATGTTTCAGTGGGAACATGTTTCAGTGGGAACATGTTTCATTGGGAACATGTTTCAGTGGGAACATGTTTCAGTGGGAACATGTTTCATTGGGAACATGTTTCAGTGGGAACATGTTTCAGTGGGAACATGTTTTATTGGGAACATGTTTCAGTGGGAACATGTTTCATTGGGAACATGTTTCAGTGGGAACATGTTTTATTGGGAACATGTTTCAGTGGGAACATGTTTTATTGGGAACATGTTTCAGTGGGAACATGTTTCGTTGGGAACATGTTTCAGTGGGAACATGTTTCGTTGGGAACATGTTTCAGTGGGAACATGTTTCAGTGGGAACATGTTTCGTTGGGAACATGTTTCAGTGGGAACATGTTTCAGTGGGAACATGTTTCGTTGGGAACATGTTTCAGTGGGAACATGTTTCAGTGGGAACATGTTTCGTTGGGAACATGTTTCAGTGGGAACATGTTTCAGTGGGAACATGTTTCAATGGGAACATGTTTCGTTGGGAACATGTTTCAGTGGGAACATGTTTCAGTGGGAAAATGTTTCAATGGGAACATGTTTCAGTGGGAACATGTTTCAGTGGGAACATGTTTCAGTGGGAACATGTTTCAGTGGGAACATGTTTCAGTGGGAACATGTTTCAATGGGAACATGTTTCAGTGGGAACATGTTTCAATGGGAACATGTTTCATTGGGAACATGTTTCAGTGGGAACATGTTTCAGTGGGAACATGTTTCAGTGGGAACATGTTTCATTGGGAACATGTTTCAGTGGGAACATGTTTCATTGGGAACATGTTTCATTGGGAACATGTTTTATTGGGAACATGTTTCATTGGAAACATGTTTCAATGGGAACATGTTTCAGTGGGAACATGTTTCAGTGGGAACATGTTTCAGTGGGAACATGTTTCAGTGGGAACATGTTTCAGTGGGAACATGTTTCAGTGGGAACATGTTTCATTGGGAACATGTTTAATTGGGAACATGTTTCAGTGGGAACATGTTTCAGTGGGAACATGTTTCACTGCTACACACACAGCATGTGTGAAAAGTAAATACTTAGCATGCTAAACGGGAAGCTAGAGGAGACAGCTGGGCTAGCGGCTATCACATACATAGTTTACATGTTATCCACATGCTCACATGCAAGTTTCATGTGCAACCGGCACTTTTAGCTAAGGCTAACTAGCCTTGGCTTGTTCACCTCGCTGCTGATTGGCTGCTCGGACCTTGGGTTAAACCAATGCATCAGAAAGAAGGGGTGGAGCCAGGATCGACTGACAGCACAGGCTACCGATACACTTCAACACAGATATTATTGTAAATGTTTTCGGTGCTATGGCGTTTATGTTGCTAACAGATGTAGCCTAGCAAACAGCATCTCTTTGAAAAGTCTGAAAAATGTGTTTTTAACCGACTCTAGAACTACCGTGACACTAACTAGATGCTCCCTCGGTTTAGTCTGGGTTTGGAAAAAACCTTACTACAGCTGCGCTAGCCAAGTTGTGGCTTAAATCACAACGATTACTGGGCGCCATTTTCCTGGATTTTACTGAAGCTTTGGATTTAGTCGATCATTATTTGCTTTTGGATAAGCTTAAAGCAATCGGGCTGTCTAGAACTGCGTTATTCCATCCCTCCATCACCACTCGCGGTACCTCGTTGAAAGGATATGAATATAATAAATGAATATAAACGCAACACTTTTGTTTCTGCTCCCATTTTTCATGAGCTGGACTCAAACATCTGAAGCTGTGTCTACCAACACCAAACAGCCATGTTGTTCTGAATCTGTCTACAAGTGTTAGCGGCACGCCTCCTTTACCAAGATAACCCATCCCACCTCACAGGTGTGGCTCATCAAGGGGCTGATGACAGCATGAATGATGTACAGGTGTGCCGGTTTAGACAGGTTGTGTTTTCTGAGCACATTTTTAGGGAACTGATTTTATTTCAGCTGCTAACCACGTTGCCGTCTCCATTTTAGCGCTGTACAGACAGATGGCCTCTCACAAGCAACAAGTTACATCCTGAGGCTTTATCCACCCAAAGAATATAAGTAAATAAGTAAATAAATAAATAAATCTCCGAGGCTGGGCGTTTAGTTCAGACCAGCTCGGTCATTACATGTTTCCATGGCAACGCCCGGCATGTTGTGTGGAATAAAAATACAGTCAAATATCGTAAAACAAAATAATTTATCAAAAATATGTGACCTCTGACCTCACACTACACAGATCTTTACCTGAGTAGGAGTCTGGGAAGGACAGGTAGCAGATGCTGGTTTTCTGACGATAAAACAGTAAAAACAGTCAGCTTGTGATCAATTACCTGATCAATAGAGATTATTGATAATCACCTCTTTCTCAGTGAGCTTCACGTCCTGAGGATAAATCAACTGGAAGAGAGAGAGAGAGAGAGAATAAAAACACACACCAGGCCAATATTCACCGTTTACATACCGGCATCGGCCATCTTTACAACGTCCCTTTGTAGTCAGGACCTTGTGCCTCAGCCTGCCTTATTTTATTTAAATATATATTTATGTTCCTAAAAAACCCAAGTGGTGCTCGCTGCAGAACCACAAAGGCGGAGCTGCACCAGAGTCAGCCCCGCCCATTCCATCAGAGTCAGTCCAGTTCCTTCCAGTTGTCAGACTTGATAGCATTCTGGAACCATAGAGGGTGTTATAGCTAGTATCATCTAAAATGCAAGACTGAGGACGGAGTTGAGAAGTTAACTGAACAGTTTTTGTAAAGGTTGCATATAATTAAAAATCTAACTTTTTACCATGTTATATTGTCATTTCCTCATAAGAAAAACACCAAAGCCATGTTTGGCCTCATTCATGCATTTTCTTCCCATCTCAGCTTCTATTTGGTCCTCTCCTCCGAAGCGGGTCTGGTCTTGGTTCTCAAATCTGGATATTCTGTGAATTTTCGGACTAATTATTTCTGAAATGACTTCTACTGAGACACCGCCGGAAAAACCAAACGTCCCATCTACAAAGACACACTGGATGGCACAATTACATGTGACGCTACTTGCTTCTTATCAGATCTAGTGGTGAAGTGGTTATGGAGGCAGGTTGACATGCAGTTTTGCACAGGTTCACCTCCCAGAAGCGGCAGTGTAAAGGTAGTTTATAACCCTTTGTCTTCTTTTCTAGCAACACTTGCCAGTACTATGTTTACAATAATTTATTGGTATACTGTTTACAATATAATGACTAGTGTGTGTGTTTTTTTATTTATTCGTTTATTTAGCCAGTGTGAGTCCATTTGTGAGCAGAGTTTCAACTAAAATGCTGTTTAGGAACGACCAAATTCAAAGAACTTTGAGACATAAATATTTTGCTGAACATAAACATTACAACTAAAATATAAACAAATTAAATGTTTCAGCTGGCTAAATAGATTGTTGCCGACCCCACCGAGAGTCGAACCAGCATCAGATGACCTTGCCACTGGACTACCAGAGTCCAAGCAATAATAAGCCTTAAATGCTGTTGTAGGCCGCGTTTGTTGGAGCGGCTGTGGGCAGATACTCGCTAAAAGAAACCTTTTCATTTCGGGATATATTCAGGCTTTGTCATGTAGCAAGTTATATTCATCTTGTTTAACTGGAGCATGGAACATCGCATTAACAACTGTAAACTAGTAACAGCCGTAATTCATGTGGGTCAGGTTAGTTTGCGATAAAGTTAAAAAACAAAAACAGAAGGAGTCAGTGGGCTAGGCTGAGTTTGCGTGAATGGGCGGGGCTGACTCTGGTGCAGCTCCGCCTTTGTAGTTCTGCAGCGAGCACCCTCTCAAAAAACCTGCTTGATAAATGCTTTCAAACTGAGGTAGACAAATCCTTCTATCCAGCATTTTTTAGTTGTTTCCCTGCTCCAACACATTTGATTCCCCTGTCCAGCAGCCCTCCAGGCTCTATAGAAGCCCGGTGATCACCTGTTTATTTAAATCAGGTTTGTAGGAGAAGGGAGACAACTAAAACATGCTGGATAGCGGCCCTCTGGGAAGAGTTGACTTCCCCTGTTTTAAAAATGCATTTACTTTTAGTTACTTGTTTTCTCTTTAAAGCTGCATTAGCAAATCTCCAAAACAAGCTAGCATTTAAAGTTTGTGTACTTGAGTTTAATTTGAGATGCAAAAAACAAATAAAATAATGTAAGAAATGTTCAGATTTTAATTCAATTAATGAATAAAATGAGGGAAAATAAGGTTTTTTAAAGGCCCCGTGTGTGAAATTCATAAAAATCAGGATGAAAAATGTGACTCTTTAGCGCCATGCAGGTCAGAGAAAGTATTGCAGCTACGGTGGCCCACTCGTGAGTTTGACTGTATAACCAGTTTCCAGCCTGTGTAGCCTAACCCACACAAAGCTTAAAACTAGCTACTCGACCTCTTTTAAAAGCATTTATAGTTATGACGGTTTATCACCTACCAGGTCTGAAGGAAGCAAGCTAGTGCTGTTAAAGCGGTCACCATTCACACACGGAGGGGTGACGTCAGTGGGGAGGTCAGGTGTTGTGAGAAATTGTGTTCCCCTATTTTTCCTTTTTTCTCCATGTCTCCATCATTTCTGTCGTTCTTCGTTGTAATACCACAATGGTATACTTTATGTGTTCCATGTCTTACAATTGTATGTTCAAAATGTGCTAAATAAAGTCTGCAGCACGGGGGCCCCCCAGGGAACGGTTCTGGCTCCGTTCCTTTTTACCATCTATACTGCAGACTTCTCCTATAACTCTACTCAGTGCTTCTTGCAGAAGTTCTCGGATGACTCTGCGATTGTGGGTCTCATCAAGGATGGGGATGACAAGGAGTACAGGAGACTGACTCAGGATTTTGTGGACTGGTGCCAGTTGAACTATCTACAGATTAATGCCAGCAAAACTAAGGAGCTGGTGGTAGACTTTCGTAGGCATAAGCATTCCTCGCTTCAACCACTGAGCATACAGGGCATGGACATTGAGACTGTGGACAGTTACAGGTACCTTGGGGTCCATCTGAACAATAAACTGGACTGGACTCATAATTCAGATGCCCTGTACAGAAAAGGGCAGAGTAGGCTGTACCTACTACGGAGACTGAGGTCACTTGGAGTTGTGGGCCCTCTCCTGAAGACCTTTTATGACTCTGTGGTGGCCTCGGCCATCTTTTATGGTGTGGTCTGCTGGGGCAGCAGCATCTCTGCGGGGGATAGGAAGAGACTGAACAGACTGATCCGCAGGGCCAGTTCTGTTCTAGGTTGCCCCCTGGACCCTGTGGAGGTGGTGAGTGACAGGAGAATGACAGCTAAACTGTCATCCATGTTGGATAATATCTCCCATCCCATGCAGGTGACTTTGACAGCTATGAGTAGCTCCTTTAGTGGGAGACTGCGGCACCCAAGGTGTGGGACAGAGAGATTCTGGAGGTCTTTCCTCCCCACTGCTGTCAGACTCCACAACAAAGCTGTTGGATGAAGTGTACTCTGTATTTCTAGCTGTATCTAGTTTGGTTATTATTTATTATTTTTTAACCCATTCTCAAGGTATAAACTGTCTATTGTATTGAGTTTATTTTATCTCATTGCGGTCGATCTTATTGTATTTTAGTGTTTTTCTCCCTCTGCAGCATAACTTTTACTTTGCTTTTACTTGGCTGTAAACGAAACAAATTTCCCACTTGTGGGACTAATAAAGGTCATCTTATCATATTGAAAAAAAAATTGTGTTCCCCTGAAATATTCTGTGTCCCCCCCCTCAGGAGATCACACTTCTGGCTATTTTCACAACATGTGTGATAAACTTTTACGGTAAATGATGTAATGTAATCATGTTATGCTTGTGATTTTTATCTGTATTTCCTCCTAAAAACAATAAAAAGATCCAGTAAAAACATTCTTGTTCACTCTTTAGCAGCAAGCTTATTTATCATTTAGAAAGTTATGTAAAAAGATGTAATCTCACTCAGTTTAACATCTTCTATTTCAGCTAGTTTAGTCCTCATAATGGACTATAAGTTCTGTGGATTTGGAAATATTTGCTCTTGACTGCCTAAGAGAAACACAATAAGGGAAACAGAATATTTCAGGGGAACATACTTTCCCACAACACCCGTTTCACGTGGATCACGAAGCCTCGATGTAAACAAACTGGCTGCCGCTACCAGCCTATAGCACGGTTGAGCTATAGCTGTGCTTCAACACGCCTGATTTCAGTCAGCAGGTGATTAACAGGCTTCTGCGGTGCCTGATGAGCTGCTGCACAGGCGACAACCACTGAATCAGGTGTGCTGAAGCAGAAAACCCACAAAACCAGCATGATACCGGCCCTCCAGCACCAGGACTGGGCTCCCTGCTCTACTGTGGAGTTACATTTTAGCGTGCTGAGAGGTGTGAGTACCATTGATAGGAAACCAGTCCATCTCCAGTCAAGAGTTAGGGTTAACCGGTGCACCTACTCAGGAAGACACACTTCAACAGGACCTCGTTTTTCTTAGATACGCTCTTGTGAACAAAGCAACTCTTAGTTTAGGGCGGCTGTAGTGAAGAACCACAGCAACATCCGTTTCTCAGGTTAAAACTGATGCTGTGATTGACAGCTGATGCTAGCGATGCTAAGCTAACGCACCTCGATGGCTTGGCCGAGCTCCAGGTCGAAGGTAACGACACAAACACACTCCAGCCAGGAGCAGAAGCTCGCCCACGCGGTGTCTGCCGTGGCCTCGTGTCGGGGAGAGCCGAAACCGTCAGATGGGTCCATCCCGACCGGGTCAGAGCATCAGCCCCGCGACTTGCTGCAGCTTCCTCTCCTCTCCTCCATCAGAAGCGCACCAGAGCGTGCTGCCTCCTGCTGGAGGTCAGAGGAACTACAGCAGGGTGGCTCCGGGACCACACACGGCCTTTGTAGGGGAGCATGGTGCAGCTCGTTAAAACCGACTGGTGGTGATGCAGCTGATCCTTTCCCGGTCTGTTAGAAATATGTTAAAACAAGTTTGACAAGCACTTAAAATTTCGCCCACGTTTTCTAAGTTAACCCACATCTCTTTTAACACGGGTCATTGTTGCCTCTTTACGGCTTTCTGTTAGTAAATTCATTTACAATGTCATCAAAGTCCAGATTCCTGACAAGCTGACATTCAGTAGCCATCAGTGACAGTGCACTGAGGTGCTGTTGAGTTTGTGTTGTTCTCAGTTCATTTTTTATTCTTGCCATTTGTGAAAATCGTTCCCCTTCACAATTTGTAACTGGTAGCAGGCGCGTTGCAAGATTTCCAAAAGTGTGGGGGATGTTGTCTGTGTCTAAAATAATTATGTTGTTCATCTTCTTAGTTTAATTTCCATAATTCAATTTAATTTAATTTATAAAGCGCCAAATCGACAAGAGTCGTCTCAAGGACCTTCACATAATAAACATTCCAATCCAGGTCAGTTCATTAAGCCAATCAGCAACAAGTTTCCTATATAAGGAACCCAGCAAATTGCATCGAGTCACTGACTAGTGTCAGTGACTTTACAGCAATCCTCATACTAAGCAAGCATGCAGCGACAGTGGAGAGGAAAACTCCCTTTTAACAGGAAGAAACCTCCAGAGAATCCTGGCTCAGTATAAGCAGCCATCCTCCATGACTCACACACACACACACACACACACACACACACACACACACACACACACACACACACACACACACACACACACACACACAAGTAGTGTGTCTATGGTTACATTGTGATGTCTTAGTAAATATTCTACTTAGTTAAAGATAAACTTTATTGTATTTATCCTAGTGGATCTATAATTAAACGGGTAAACTAGTATTAGCACATCAAAAGTCAATGGAAGCAAAACGTTATTATCAGGAGAGAGAGAATGTTTAAGTGGTTAGCAGCAGTGTGCTAGACGATG